>JAUCNG010118878.1:0-13670 GCA_032353305.1 Cephalothrix spiralis
TGTCCATTATAGATTTCGGGATTATAGATTTTGTCCATTATAGATTTCGGGATTATAGATTTCGTACCCAACCCTTACAACCTCGTTCCCCAAGATTACTTAACCGAAATGCTACTTTAACCCGTTCCGCGAGTCATAAATAGACTTTTAAGTCTCAATCTCTTGAATCTGACAAGAGAATATAAACTTTGCTTGTGTTGAAGTCCGGCATTTTAAAATCACTGTACATGTACCGGTACGCAGATATACAGCTGACTCGATCAGAATTTATTCTGTTCAGTATATCGATTTGAAATAAAGAAAATTACAGTAGACTTAGACTTATTTATTATGAATTGAGAATTATTTTATTTCAGTCAAAGAAAACCCGGAAGTGAGATTCACTGTCAAAGGCATCAGACCCTATCTTATCGACTTGCTTCATCATTCACAAGACATTGAAAGTATTGTCGAAGTAAGTAAACAGTATTCAGACGTCAGTTATTAACTCAAGAGATGTTTTTCAATCAGTGAATATCTTTTTAATTTCTTGGAAAGATAAAACATACACATCTAAATTCTAATATCAGTAGTATAGTTTATAATGGCATAGCAAATTAAAATAGAATATACACCAACTTATATCAGCAGTATATTATATAATCGCATAGAAAATAAAAATAGAATATAAAAATATAAAATATTTTGAAACATTAATTGAACGTCTCGTAGCAATATACTCTCTCAAACAATCTAATTACCTTCAATCAAAATTTTTCTTCCAAAACTCAAACACAAAATTACCAACTTGCCTGAGCTTGTTGACTACTTAAACCACCGATAGCGTAAATTTTTTATCATCAACTCTTTCAAAATGAGTTTCAAGAACAGTCCCTATTGTAGGGGGAACTTCCGGGGAGCTCTGGGAATTTTCTTTAATACATGTAAAAGCCTCTATCGATTCCAAAACAGTCTTTACATTGCTTATTACACGACAAAATCATCGTATTTATTATGACACTACAAACCACACTAAATGTGGAAATATCAATAACATTGACATTAAATGCAATAACAAAATAAGCTGACGTTAAAAATATCAGTTTTTGGAACAAAAAATGAACAAAAGTTTAGGAGACTTATTATTTGTTACGGTATGATATACCTGAAAAAAATTCTAACGTCATATATACATATCTTCTATACTTATTTATAAACTGTATATAATAATTACTTGTCAAAGAATAAATTATCAAAGAACAGACACCTGATGCTTTTTGCCACATAGTTTAATTGTTTTTTTTATTATAGATATTTACTGAAAAAGGCACCTGATTGGTGATAGTCTTCTTTGGATTACTTAAAATGGGAATTCTATCTTTAAATCTAAAGGATAAACATCAATTTTAAATGCAATTTTACCAAATTAAAGATGTCAGTCAAAGCAATTTAGATAGTTAAAACAACATTTAACTACTTCCTTTGGTCAAATCCAGGTATCTCTGACATACTAGGTCAGAAATAAGACTTCAGTTGTCATTCAGATGGGTTTTGAGGTCTGTTAGAATAGGTAATATACAACTTCCACTATATTCGGAATTAGAAGAAATTTAATGATATTTGATTTTCTAACTTGTAAGTTTTAATTTGCATTTAAAAAGAATGATTAAAAGATTTTATTTTGGAAATTTTATCATGGAGTGAGGATACGATAGTGGTATTAAGAGTCGATTTTCAAACAAAAATATTAATTGGTTTACGAAATATGGTGATTCAAAATTCGGGTCAAATTTATTGCGCCAACCGATATGTGAAAATAAAGAAAATAGTAATTTAAAAAAATATTTTATTTCGAATATCGGTAAATATATTGATTTACCGGGTGGCGCAATGAATTTGACCCGAACTTTGGATCTCCATATCCGTGGGTCATAGACCTTATAAAATTCCTAAAATTTGACAATCTCCTAAAATGTTAAAAAAACTCCTCACAAATAATGCCTCAAAGATATGAGAATTGATGAATTCTGATAGTAAAAACTTAAATTTATCCTCGCCTCGCTTCTCTCGGCTCAATATTTTTTTGAAGAGGGCGCTCAATTTTTCTGTTCATAAGAATAAAAGTCCTATATTTTCTATAAATTAATGACTAGGAATCAGTTAAAACATTGACTATAAGCAGTTTACGACGGAACGATCAATTTTTTGTATTGAAAGAGAGTGAATAAAGTACACTCGCATACATTTACAAACTACAGTGTATGTGAAAAAATGTGGCATTCTCGAGCTGGTACAGTAGCACGAAATAACGTTTTCAATCAGTTTTAAATTCGAAAATCGATTTCGTTTTCTTTAAACTTTAAACCTAATATGACTATATTTTGACTTATTTATATCATGACTCAGTTATATTTGTAAGCTATTATTCTGGACTCCAAAAATCTTTCTATAATTTCTCCTAAAAATTTTTTATGGGTCGCCCATTTTTCCTCGTTTTTTTATATTCATGTTCCCATTTATATGTTAAATTTATATGCCCTTACCATGGCTGAAAATTTAATCAATATCAATTGGAAAGGCTCCAAATGGCAATGAATTTAGCATCTTTGTAAAAAATAATGAAAATTTTTGTACCAAAACATTTTTTCCAATTTATGGCCCAAAGCTACTTATTTTACTTGCAAACATGATTGTCTATTATTTTATTGAATGATATCAGCGCTTGCGCATTCATGCCATAAGTTGAGTTAATTTTAATTAACTGCATATATCCACGACAAATCTTTCAGTTTTATTTGACGTTAAAATGCAACTAGAATGGTGGATGTATCAAATTGTGTGTATAGCACTTAATAACATAATTTAGACAAAATCAATTTGATAAGGCAGGGAACAATATTACGTTTTGTCGTGGATGCAGTAAGTTAAAATCAACTCAAAATAATGGATAGATATCACTTAACAGGAAAATGACTGAGAAAAAGTGCTGTGTTACCAAATTTTGCATGTTTAACACCAAGATGCTCATCTTGATTCTCCATCAAATGATGCTAAATCGCCATTTGGAGCCTTTACCATTGATGTTATTGATTCAAATGTCCGCCATGGTAAGGGGCATTTAACATATAAATGGGAATACGAGCAAAAAAAGAGAGAGAAAAGTGCAGTTACTTACGCGAAGAAAGTTTGGAGTTTGCAGCATCCTCACAGTTGATGTATTTTTCGAATTTCAAAGTGGTGCTATACTGGTTAATGGTGTCCAGAAATGCTGTACGCGTGTTAACAAAGACAAATTTAGTGTAATTTGGTTGCTCTAGTTTAAATTTTCTTGAAACTTTGACACTTGCATAATAACGTGGCACACCTCAAATCCTGTTTATCTCTATTTTTGCATCCTCGGCAAGTACGTGGGTGGAATGAAACCCTTTGGATTTTTGTAAATATCAACTAAGGACACCATGCAAAAATAATTTGGTCACTGTTTTTTTCTTCTTTTAGAAATAGTCAAAAAACGAACTTGCATAATATCGTAGCACGCAGTATAGATTCGCAGAATAGAATGTATCACATTTTTATATGCATTTAATAGTCATCTTAGATACTTAACTAACTCAAAACACATCCTGTTAATCGATGGTAACATTCTTAGTTGTAAAGGTTAAGCAGCTAGTTGCTGCTGCGTGTTACAGTTTCTACAACCAGGTAACTTGAGTAATGTGTTTTCATCTTCAAGACGTCGACAAACTTGTTGAAGAACTTCATAGCTAGGACATTCTTCATTCGTCTGTATTCCTATCGAGGCATCAGTCTCAATACCGAGATCTCGTCTTAAGTCTTTATTTTCCTTTTCAAGTTTTAAAATTCGGCGTCTGAGTTTATCAATTTCAGTTTTCTGTTCTTCATTAATTCCTTTTTGGGTTTCTGAGTCGGCCTTAAGAGTCTCGATAATTTCTCTCTGGGTTTCTGATTCAGTGTCAAGATTCTCAATTTTAGTTTTGAGTTCTGTATGGTTAGCCTCAAGTTTAGCCTCAAGAGTTTGTACTAGTTTCACGTATTTATTAACATCTTCCATACAATATTCTGCCATTTTTGCTGATCTGTTGAAATCAAAAAATTTAAGTTTAAAATTGATTAAATATTCTATTCGGTATCCAGTATAATTATTTTAAATAGATCGGCAAAATGTATCCGTCAACAACTATTCAAATGATGTCCTTAATATATCCTTTAAAGTTTAATTATGTTGATTTTATCAGTTACAAATACTTGCACTCATATAAATGATATTTAGAAAACATTTTATCAATATAGGAACATATTAACGATTAATCAACCACTCTATTATTGGGGGAAAAGCTGGGGAAAACATATGTTTTTGGCAGTTCTTTTTCAATACCGTACGTTTATACTTTATAGAAAAAAGTCAACATCTGGCTGACTATTTCGTCGACTATTTTAAACAATTAAAATCAAAATTAATATCAGAACCTCCATATATTTTATAATTAATATGATTATAATCAATATAATGTTAATATTAATAATACGTATACAATAACACTATGTATTTCACTCATGTGACGATAACATTGGTTATCACATTGTCTCATTGGTGATTTTAGGCTTTTTTCATGAAAGCGTAAAATAACCCGTGCATTTTGCAAATTATCATGTTATCTCATGGGCGATTTTAGGCTTTTATAACTCGTGGATATATCCTGTATTCCATCAAAGACAGTGCGTTATATATATTATATTTTGTAAATATGGGTTTTGAACAAGCCCGATAGTTTTTCTCGAAAGTATATTTATGTCATTAATCAAACTCTTAACTTATCAATGCATGAATTAATATTAATTCTTGGTATTGCCAGAACGTTTTTTATATTGCGTTGTGATAAAAATTACTAAATCGACTTAATTGTACGAAGTAAAGTGTTTAATCTATTGCAATACATGTAATTGCTCGCAATGAACAGCATGTTGGGTTATGCCTGCAGACGATAAAATCGCATAGATTTTTAAGATTGGTCAATATAATGCTAGAAAGGTAATTAACACACTGATTAACACAGGATTGTTTTGTTTTCAAAGTTAGAATATTTTAAATAAAAAACATTACTAGTTTAAGAAAATCTAGCATACGAAAATGTATTTTCTGCCTGCTTTTATAGTGTGCTAGCCTAATGTTCAAAGCTTTGTTTATAATACATACCCCGATAGAAATTACCAAATTTTTATTGTCACTTGTGGCTGGAGCTAGTTCCTCGATTTTTGCTATCCTGAAGTAAAATTAGAAGGTTGGGTTTTATTCGAATGAAGCACACAAACGTAGCTTTGTAAGGCCTTTTTTAATATATTGGATCCGTTTTTTTATCTCAAAAAGTCGAGCGGCGGGGATAAATACATTTTTTTAATTTTTAGTTCAAACTTGTCAGGAAACACGCGATCAGCGCGGCGGCGGGTAAAATTAAAACAAAATTTAGAAAATCTCAATTTTAAATTTTGAAAGCACGGAATTGACCAGTGACGGATCATAGAAGAAAAATGTTTTAGTTTATCTTTGATTTGAAAATTCCAAACTAACAGTTCAGGTTTGCACTATAAGACTGGTCAGAGACTGGTGTTTAAGACTCGTTTTTGGATTAAAAAATATCAAAAACGTCTTAATTTGGATTATTTCTCCATAATAATTCATTAATTGCTTATAAATGCCCTTTATTCCCCCATAGAATATAGTATGGATGCCTTATCCTGCTGATAATAAAATTATTTAAATTTTTATTGCAGTTTCTTTTGCTCAAAAAAGACAAAGGTGTCATGGAATACGATTTGGCGCTCGCAATGAAAAGCATGTTGGGTTATGCTTGCGGACGAGAAAACCGCAAAGATCTTTTAGAGAAAATGGTCAATATAATGCTAGAAAAGGTAATTTAAATTAACATTGATTAGTACAGTATTTTATATATTTAAAAGTTTGAGAATTTTTAATAAAAAATATTACCATTTGCATACAAAAATACTTTTTTCTACCTGCCTTTATAATAAGTATGCAGGGTTCGAACTACGCCTTTAGTTTTATTGTGGGTTCTTCAAAATTCCTTACATTTTTAAAGTCAATTTTACCGACTTAATCATGTTCCAGTTCTAAAATTCAACGGATAGAAATGTTATAGAATGCTTGTTATATAAATCTCGTAATTTCAAAAATTTACATTGTTCTGCTTTTAGAATATTGGCATCTTAGAGGACGATAAAAATGACTTAAGGATCAAATTAACAGATCAGGGTATCTCTGAAGACAACATCAATGTAAGTACTTATTAGATGGTTTATATTTCTACCATAATTTTGTTCCTGTTCCCTTGTACTGCACACTCCGACTTTTTGCCGCAAAATTTGGTAAAATAAACTTGCGCACTATACACTGGACATTACGGTATGTAAAATTGTGAATGTTTTTAACTAAAACTTATGAAAGCAGTCTATATACATTGCGGGATGAACTTCTAATTATTACTTAAAATATAATTGTTAATCATTATGATACTGTGCACCCAGGTTTGGGATGATATTTTTATGTTACATTATAATCTAGATATTATAAGAGTGAATAATTAATATATGTAACACCTAAAACATACTTATAATTAATGTTTTGATTATGCAAATATATACGTCAGTCCCATTTGTTTCTATTTTAAGATTCTGTTCGGGTCTCATTAAGTTATCGAGTAACTTTAAAACTTGAATACATGTATACTGTGTGACAAATATGTCGCATAATTTGAGTTGACCCTGGTACATGTATGATCATTTAAAAATTTTCTATTTTAGGCTATTCTCGTTATCCCAATGGAAAATTTAAGGCCGCGAGACGCTAGACGATCTGTTGTAAGTATAGTAGACTTGTATTATATATAACCACAATTTTGACTACTAAGTATATAGCTTAGTTGGTAGTGCCTTTCAGCCTATGACCAACTCGGGATCCAATGGCCTAGGGTTCAAATCCAAGCATTGCCAACTGTGTCTTACGAATCTATGTTCCAGTGGTCAAAACTGGGTGGACTAACGTCTAAACAAAGACATCGCATGTATGAGACATAACTCAACACGGAAAATACCCACTGAGACTCTTTGACCATTCACGGAAAATAATAACACACCAAATATGTATCGAAATATGATTACAGTATTTCTGTACCCTTTCTAAGAGATAATTTCGAGATACTTTACACAGATTATTAGGCCAAATATAACTTAATGACTAAAAGTTGGGCCCAATACATTACATACATATAGGCCTAGTTTAAAAGTAAGATATTTGAGACATCAATTACTGACCTAAAGCTTTCGATCGAATCCTTATATCCTGTATACATGTAGATTCTAGTCCAGATCCTGCACACTTTGCAGACTTTAAAGCGAATGTAACCAAAATGTTAGTTTCTGTTTATTTTCATGACAAGAAGTTATAAATCAAATTGCTAATCAATATCATTGCTAATGCCAGAGCTCTGGCATTATCCAATTTATCCGTGACTTATATTTTATCGATTAGAACAATTATATTGGATTGGTATACCAAGCTCAGGTATACCTGGTAGCCAATAAAACATGATTCATTGTTCGATAACAAAAAAGCAATGAATTTAATCGATAGTTTTATATTATTTAAAGCATTTCAAAGAATTCATTAACTTGTGCAATCACCAGAGTCTCTTTAAATATACGTGACTATAAAAGTACCTATTATAAATGAGCTGAGTTTGCTTATATTCCATCTTTTTTTCTACAACTGTTTTAATAAAATACTTATTTTAGTTATTAAAATTAAGAATTTTAAATCTAGTACGAGACTCGGAAATCTATATACATAAATCCTGACTGAATAATATTCAATAAGGATACAAGACATACAAGAGATGAATTATATTCATCAAAATATTTAACTTGATTTTTAAACATTGGTTGACAAAAATTGATTAGAATTGAAAATGAAATTGATTTTTTACTTTCTTTTATAAATGAATTCAGACATGATTTTAATTGAATATAATTATAGGCCACATCACAGACAGGGCCACAGGGGCGAATAGGTCCGAGGCTAGACGTCTGTTAAGTATATTCTTATCTCAATCGAAACGATCCAAAAGATTAAATTATGCATGCCTAAATAGATATTTAATAGATCTTAAAACTTGACGGCCCCTTTGTTATTGTATCTTTAGCAGCGTGCTTTATCAAAATCGAAGGTTATAAATATGATATCAGTTTCCGCACTTCTAAACTGCAACTAACCTAGCACTGATGGTAATGTTAAACTTTGTTACCCCTGTTCGTGATGTAGACCCTTATATAATTCAATTTTTTTTAATGTTTAAAATCTCTATGACATATAAGGCATCATATTTGCAAATATATTTTTTGCAGACAAGACAAGTTGATTCGTCAAATCTTGCTAGTAAACCTGTCGACGATTTGGAAGAAATGTTAGCTAAAGCTAAAAGTACTGGAGGTGACACCAAGGGGATATTAAAATGGCTTCTGATAGCATATTGTCGCATTGGGGTAAGTCCCTTTTCATTGGTTTTCTCGAGTTGCATGATCTTAACCCCCCATACTGCTCACGTTCTTTTTAAACACGTAGTTACTGCTGACGACTGTCTTTAAACAATAGGTTTTAACCCTGGTTCCCTTGTTTAAAAAAAACACAGAGCCACATCAATAGAAAGACGTAAACAGTCTTAGAATATACCTTGAAATAATTCATTGGGGTTCATAAATCAAAGAATTAAGCGGCGCGAGAAGACTTTAAATTTCGTTTGGTTTTTGGAAACTTAACCTTACTTTGTCCTATTTTTATGTACAGGTTTCGCTAGGGACCCCAATCAAAGTCGTGTTTTTACTGTACGTATTTCATATCCTGATCATATATTTGATAAGCTTCTATTGATTTTGTTTCTAATTTGTTTCTAGAATATTAGTCGGGCTGATGAAATAAAGCAAGAATTAGAATCAAGTGGATTTATCTATAACCCCGATGTTCTGCGGCAACTGATGTTCTTGTCAGCGGTTCACAAGAAAAATATTGAAGAAACAACATTTTATCGAAAAGAGTTGTAAGTCGTGACTCTTTTCTATATCAATCAATTATTCATCTAAATAAGCTATGCTCTATATAGCCCGTTATCCACGCCGCTAAATCCATTTTTCGGAGGTTAATCCTTTTATTAAATCGATGGATTACGGATCGAGAATGAAAATAAAATATTATTTTTTGCTGTTTTAATGGCTTGTCAGCTCGAGCTACCCTGATAAATGCGCGCCCGAGTGTCCGTGCTAAATACTATTGCGGATTTGAATTTAGCACTATTTTTAATGCCACTCGGAAGTCAGTATGAGTGTGCTAGATCAGATAAGCAAAGCACTTAATTTTTATCTCGCATTTATCATTTTATCAAAATTATAATGTTTATCAAAATTAAGATGTTTGAGTATGAAAATGTCCAGTGGCGAAAAATACAATTTATTATTTTTGGTGGCTGTTCCGCTCTTTTTTCAACTTACGATAAATTTTTCCAAGCATCAACTTAAGTAATTTGTAATGTGGTCAAATATTTACTGGGATGTAAAGAGCCTTATTTATCTAAAGATAAATTTATGTAAGATCGATTATTCTAAAGTCTGCATACATGTCCAGTACTGCAGCATATGCGAACTGCTGAAAGCCTTATTCGGACCTTCAATTTATTGATATCAACATTTAACATTTACCTCAAATTTCAGGGAGTCCAAATATCCAGATTATGGATCATACATGACAGCATTAATGCATAATGTCAAATTATTAGTCGAAAGTGGAAAAGAAGAGGGTAAGCTTTTTTTTAAATATTCTTTAGCTTATGACTATACCATATGACGATACCGGTACCAAACAAACGTTTTATCATTAAAACAGATAAAGACTTCCCATGAACATGAAACATAAAACACTTTATTTTTCAAAATTTTTCTGGAAAAAAACTTCATACACGGAATAATTATTTTTCATTATTATAATTATCAAAAAGGGTAGGTATAACACTTGGAAACTTCATCATAAATAATGATGATATTACCAGATTGGCTTACAAGCTTTTTTTCATTAACTTCATTTCGTTTAATTAAATCATTTATTTCCGAATTAATGTCATCTCTCATTAGTTCAATTAATTCTTCATGTTCACAGCATGCACTACGAGCAGACTTATGATACGCGACTTGTGATGAGAGGCATTTCTTGGCCTTATCTTTCACAGCTATTCTCTCCTCTCTAAAACATTAACCCTTTTTTAAAACCACAAACGTGTTCCTGAGCAATATTTAATTCCCTTGATAAACTCATCAACTTTATTTATTTAAAGATTCGATTGAAAAAAAGGGCTACGCACTTATCTAGTGTCTTTCGACAGTGGAGTCTTCGCAGTGATATATTGTTTACACCCCTTGGAGTAGAATTTATAAATATTCTTCCTAAAAACACGAATACTGAGTGTTGATGACGACATTTGTAGGATTAAAAACACACGAAATAGCTTGTCTAAGATATAGGTGTATAATTTTCGCAAACTCAATAGTTTCAAAATTACGGACAAGAGACGAAAGGTTAGCATAAGGGATGTACAGCAGAGGGCAATCATACATCAACTAAAAGAACAAGTATGGTTCCCATGGTGCTGACCGTAGTTCCATGCATTGACCTTATTTGCTGCAAAAAGCATATATTAATGAAAAGAGTAACTAAACAAAGTCTCAAAAATCCACAGACACATGAAGTATAAAGTCAATTCTTCAATTTGTATATCAGCAGCATTATCTTAATCGCCAGTAAGGCCCTATTCAATTTTCCAACTTTTTTCAGCTTTCTTAGTTTCTTGATTTTTCTCTCCCCTCTGTTTTGCTCTAGCAGTTTGAAGGGATGACAAGCATCCGACTTGGCTTCGGCCAAGTCACCGGGGGGCATCACATACAAACCAGGCGAAATTTCAACCGTCTGAAAAAAATTTTCAGCGACATTTTCTGATTGAATATGTGTTGGGCTGTTGGCTATATTATTTGAGACCCTTGTTTTTTCTCTCAGTTAGTCAATGAAGCGGAGTCCTGAAAGGATGATAAATTCACGATTATTCAATTGTTCATATCCTTCAAAAAATACGAATTTCCGTCATAAGACGTAAAGATTTCGTTAATAAAGCATTGTTGTTTTTGTTCTTACTTTTTATCCTCTTAGGAACTATTCGGCCGAAGCAAAATGGTGGATTCACCATATTATTTATTGTTTCGTTTAATTGGTCAGCATTCAACTGCAGACATGTCTGGCTGTTTGGTCTGCTGTTCTTAAGCTGTTGACTTTTCTTGTAACAGGTGAATAAATATGTTCCAGCAGGAACGCAAGCGGGATCCGCATTCGTATACATGTACTTCTCAAATATCAAATAAATCTTTCGAATATTCAGTTTAATGGGGCCTGTTTTAGAAAGCTAGGCTTACTTCAAATACTTCTTAATTGTACGGATTATCTGCCGCATATATGCTACAGACGTCACCATAGATTAAGTACCCAGATAGTGCAATTAGAGGAGTCTTTTGTCCGATTCTCGTTTCGGGCCATATTGCTCAAACCGGGCCTTTTTATCATTAACGCGCTACCTGACGGGAAACCTCCGGTATTACCGCCGCAGTATAGGCCCTCTTTCGGCAAACCTCCAGAACTAATCTTAAATTCGGACATGATTTTAGTACTAATTGCACTATCTGTGTATTGTTAATCTATGACGTCACTTACAAGACATTTATTTTGAGAGACAGTCCGATATCTATACTCACGCGCTGCATTTGAAATAAATGGTATCCTTGAATTGCGGATACATGAATCTCAATATCAGCAATAACGATTGTTAATTCATTAGCCTTCTTCATTAGCAACAGCATTATGCTCTTCTTCATTAGCAACAACATTATGTGGTCCTCCGCTGTAATATTTTGTATTAAACAAACTATGCCTATCATTCAAAACGATCATATACTGTGTTTTATTTCGAATAAATTTTACATTTTGCTGCATGTTGTGCAAAAATCAAAAAAATATTTTATTATATAAATCTGTTTTATGGCACCAGAATTTATTCGCAAAGCACATTGACGAAGTGATCATATCTTTACATACATTATATAATGTATTTAAATAGCATTAATTGAACGATAAAAAATAGCACGTCGTAAATTAAAATCTTCCAAAAACCTTCAAAAATTCCTACAAAACGTTAGAAAATGGATCAAAATTGTGATGCAGTGTAATAATAAACAATCACGAGTTGCAATTCAAAAAGTCCAACAAAAGTTAGAAAAATTGATAAAAATTATGATAGTACAGTGTAATAATAAACATTACTGTACGCTTAGTGATATTTCTATTATAGAATTACTTGTAAATTCTAAATCGAACTAAACAATAAGCAGTACAGTATAGCTACGAATGATTAGATATATACGATATATTAGAGTTTACTATAACATTTACTTTAATAACACTCATGGGAAAGTATCCCCTCCCCTTCGTACGGAATTTTTACCTTCCTCATCCATATTTTCTTTTCTTTTTTAATTTTCCTCTCCTTTTTTGGCTTTTGGTCCTCTTCATCATCAGTTACATTAATAGATGTCTTAGAAGACTGAAATAGAAAGAAAAACGTTCTTTAAAGTTCATTGTTTGTTTTATGAAGGACACGATAAAGGACATTGCCTGTAAAATTCTAGTAAATTTAGGTACTTAGCAACTAGATGTTATAACCTTGCTACGTCATGAATAATAATGAGATCTTTAAATTAGTAACATCTTGCAGTTTTTTAAGCCTGTTATGCGCTATATATATGCACATGCTGGAACAGGGTGACCACTCACCTAGCTGGAAAACAGGAAAAAGTCGGGGGGAAATATTTTGGTTAAATTTTGATGAAAGTCGGGGAAAAATATTTCAGAGAATTAGTTCAAGACAAATTATTTGAGCTACATGTATATACATTTAGAAAAACATGATTTCACTTTGTCTTGCATGCTCAACTTCTTATGATATGCGTATCGACTAAAAATAATGACGTCACGCTCTAAGGTGAACATCGGGAGGTCAATATACAATGTTGCCTGTTTGTTTAAATCCTCAAATTTTTAGTTGAACTCTCTCGTTGATCCTTTCTCGTCTACTGCTCCTTCTATTTCCTTGCGGAGTCAGTTTTACAGTTCGCACTTTTGGGGCGTGAAAGTCCCAACAAATGAGAGATGACCAGTTGCTTAAACGAGTCCCTGAAATACTTTTGTCCAGGATTGTCTGTAACCCCCCCCCTTTTGCTCGAATTTCGGAAAATGAGTTACATGTAATTCCTAATTTTTCTCTCTCTCATTTCTAAATGGTATTAAAGGTGTCGAATAATCAGATGGAGTAGGTATAGCAAAGCTGATTGTTTTGGATTTCTAACCCTTGTCATACAACCTTGTAGCGACCTTTTTGAATCCATTGCCTGAACTTTGTTAGTTTCAAAGAAGCAGGCACTGACTTAGTGAAGTTACAGTCCAATATGTTGTAGCTTTACTATTTTGAGCAACAACTTGGCCTTTATCCATATTGTCTTTGCTTACAGTTTATAATTAT
>JAUCNG010119988.1:0-13644 GCA_032353305.1 Cephalothrix spiralis
CCATTGTTGCCCCCCCCCCCTCCCCAACGGTTTTGCATAGTGGCGCATAGTTGACCCTCTCAAACTATATATTTCTGGAAAGGTCTTGGAAAATGCTGATCCTTCGGGGGGTTTAGATTTTTGCCACACCCCTGTGTGTGGGTGGGGGCAAAAAACATGATTTTTGAGATAGGAAATCCCCTAAATTAAAAATCACGTTTTTTGTCCCCCACTCCCACACAGGGGGTAGAGCAAAAATCTAAACCCCCACGAGGGCTCAGCCTTTTCCAAGACCTTTCCAGAAATATATAGTTTGTGGGGGTCAACTACCCGCCAATATGAAAAACCGTTGGGGGGCGAATGGTACAAATATCACCCTCGCCAATTTTTCCGTCCAATTGTGTATAAATGAACGTACTGTCTCGGGAGAAGAAAAAAATGTTTTTGAATTTTTTATGATTTTCTATGAATTTTTTATGACTTTTTCGATTTAATATGGGATTTAGGGTGGGGGAAATGAGACCAGAGGTTCTTCGGGAGAATCATCGTAGTTCCCTTAGTAATGAACCGATCTGCACCAAATCTGTTTTAATGGGGAGATAAGACGATATTCTCAAATAAGTATTTTTTACAATTCTTAAAATATTAATAATTAAGTCACAATATGACGTGATCTGGATGTTTTCCATAATATTGGCACACACTGTATACTGAAGGCTTACCTTTAGCGTAGTGTAGGTATATGGATAATGATACGCTAGATAACAAACATCGTCATCAATTGGAAACTCGATAGTAAATGTCGATGTATAATAGGGTTTTCCTGAAACTCCTCCTGTAGTCTGCGAGCTCCTTAGAAAATGATTTTTGTAATAACAAACATTCGTTCCTATCCGTCGCCAGTATGGTTTTCCTGCTAAGGCTTCGCTAACGGAATACATAACTGGCTGCATACCTGCAAAATATAAAAAATGTAAAAATGCACTTATTGTCATAAAGTATTGTATTTAACATCTGTGGTCTTTTTCACATCGTCTATAATCGATAGCCGGTGATTTTAATCGAATCATCCAATCAAATCAATCTTGTAAATATACCGTGCTATGAATAATGCTAATGAAAGTTATATTATATGAGTTTTTACGGATTTCTTCATATAATATAAGTTTCATCAAAAGCTGATCAATCAGCTTTTGGTTTCATGCATATTTATTAGCCAATGACGTCACGCGAAAGTAACGTATTCATCCGCGACTTTGACATTCCGTTCTTATTATATTTTCATGGATCAATTATCGATTAAAGAGATAAAACTTCGTAATCTAATGCACATGATTTTTGAGTATCTACTGACAGAACCAATCGATATCTATAGTGTGTTGGGCTTTCTTTTAGTAGAGACACTTGAGAACCCTCTAAAACAGAACACAAATACTGACTTAAATGATTTGAAAATAGTTAAAAATGCCCTAAAATATGTTTATACAAGGAGTATTACATACCTTTGTCTCCGGGTATAAGATATTCACTTGTTTATCTTATATCTTATACCCAGTGACAAAGGTATGTAATATACCTTATCTAAAGCATAGAATGAGTTTCAGGATGACATCAGGCTTTATCTCGAAAAAGGCTTGTTCCCTCTCAAAAATTCCGAGCGCAAGCTTTTCGAAAAATGAGTTGCGAGCTCCTTAGAAAATGATTTTTGTATAGGTATATCGTTTTTGTAGACTTGAATTATAAAATGATACAATTGATAATTAAGAAACTTACCAAAATTTAATTGACTATTAGGCTTTTCACAGTTGATTATGTTGAATCTATACTTAATCCCGGCTTCCATGTTGCTTACTTCAAAATAAAACCACTGATGGTGATGATTTGTGTTCACATCAGGATTTAAAATGAGATCATATTCATATTGTCTTATCTGTAAAAAGATAAAAAAATATTGTATATTTATTGCACGAGTTTTTCTAATGTGCTTTATGGACAAAATTGGCACGTGTGCTGGGTTAGGTGGGTAACTTTTTTTGGCCAAAAACCCTTTTTTCAGTTTTTTTGCCATTTTTTCCACCTTAATTTTTATACAATTTTTAGGCTTTTAATCATGTTTTTTTTACCAACTTATTAGCACCATTTAAAATAAAATTCAGTAGCAAAACAGAGCAAAATAAAATTGGGTGGGTGGTCATATTTTTTTGGAGAAAATAGGCGCGCTGTGGAAAAAATTGGAAAATTTTGTTTTCGAAAAAACTAGGCCAAAAAGGCCTTTTTTCAATTTTTTCGATGCCATTTTGGGGGTGGGTGGGTACCTTAACTCAATTTTGCCAATTTTCAGTAAACGTGTATGCAAAATTTTGCTGGACGAATAGCTGATTGTTGTATATTTCAAGTTTCGATGATACAATACCGAGTAAAAATTATTGTGGAGGCTTGATTTTTAATGAGAAACTTGATTAAATGGCAATACTATTTGACACTTATTTATATATTTGAATTTAACTTAGTATTTCTATTATAATCAAAATACATTGGGCGAATTTCATTTGAACTTCAAAAACCTACCTGAATTGCTCGTCTCAAATTTCCAGATTCAAACTGCGAATCAAACTTCAAACAATCATCGCAATAAGTTTCTCCTTTTGCAATTCTGAATCAGGAATAGAAATAATACAGACATTAATAAAAAGAAAGGTTATTATTGAAGAGCAAGTAAGAAATCTTAGGAACGGAACCTGATTGAGTAAGCGAGACTATAATATATATACATTGTATTATGTTTGAAATTGCCTAGCTTTCACTTGCTCTAAAGTCTAAATTTGTGCCCAATGACCTTGTTACAGGCGCGGCAGGACCTTGGGTGCACTCCATCCAAACCCAAATAATTAGTAAAACACTTTTGAAATTGTTCTTCTTAAAATGTCATTTGGAGGCTACTTTATCTATAATGTCCTCCTGAGCGAAAGGAAATACATGTATCAATAATAATGACGTCATCTAATTGCACGCTACCCCGTTGAATTAGTCTGGACAATTAGATGACGTCATTATTATTTCAGTGAGTGCTCAGTTTATGACACATTGTAATAATAAATTTTACTTTATGAGTAGTCGATTGGTTCGAATTTAATTACTCGAATTTGCACTCGACCTTCCAGGTCTCGTGCAAATTCTCGTAATGAAATCCGAACCAAACGACTAATCATGAAGTAATATTATAAAATTTCACGATAGGCTACAACCCTAGAGCGGGAGTGACGTTATCCGCTAGCCGATAGGAGTGGCATCACAAAATTAAATCAGTACTTTTTATTTCCATCTTCACTTGTTTCGGGCTTCAAGTTGGCAGTAGTTTCATATCGTCCGAAACGAGCCCCTCTCGATTGTCTAAAAGCCGCGAAAAGTCAGTGCATTTTGGAGGCCTTTGATTCGTTTCTGGCGTCACGTGATATCGATAATGACATGACACACAATGCTCAATGAGACTGGTACCCAAGTGGTCATGAACCAAGTGAACATCGCTACTCGCTACTAAAAATGGCATAATATTGATTCGCTATTTTCGGAAAACAGCCAGGGTACTATGAGGTATGATATACGACCCTGTGAGTGAGTCTGAGAACGAGGATGTAAGTATTCACCAACCTTATTTCATCTCGATTCGTTAAATTCGAATATGAACTTTTATATGTATCCCCGGCGGCAGCTATAATATCATCTAAATCATATACAACCCTTTCAATTACACTATCTGGATTGATCATTCGATCAATATCTTCGAATACTTTGGCTCTGAAACAAGAAAATAATGCATTAATTTATTTGTCTTTTGGAACCGTCAATAAAATACCAGAGGGTTTCAAACTCTTTTTACCGCTATTTTCTTCGATTTCTCTTCATATTTTTAGTCGTAATTCACCTTTAGCTTATTAGCCGCGGAATTATATTATATTAAAATCGGGTGCTTCCCTTTTCGTCGAAAGACATTTGGTCGAATGGACATTATGTCGAATTGACATTTGGTCGAAACCCCATTTTGTCGAATGGACATTTCGTCGAAATGTCGAAAGACACTTCGTCGAAAGATATTTTGTCGAATCACATTTTGTCAAATTTTCTGCCGGTTAAACATGCTATTCCTAATAATAGGACGAGTATGCTATTCCTAATAATAGGATGAGTGCAATAACGTTGATTTAACAGTACTTATGGCACGAACTAATGGTAAATTAGCAGAAAAAATCGAGAATATATCTTAAATAAGTATAATAAAATTGAATTATTTATTTTTATCGGACTTATGCGGATTTTATGTACCTAAAAAAAATATATAGAGAGAAAAAACTTCATATTTTACTTTATTTGAAATAAAGTTAGCATAGTTGCCTCTAACCTCAGTGATCCAGGTTCGGATCCAGGTGTTGCCTGAAATTTTTTCTCTTGAAATCTTTGAATTATATTTCTATAATTGAATTATACATACTAATAATTACTATTCTTCTAACCATTGTTTTATTTATCAATTCATTCGGATCACGTACTGAACATTTTTGTCTGTCACGATAACAAAAAAGTTCGAAATAGTTTTTTTCTTCAAATTTTGGTTTTACTGTTTTATGCAAACACTTTTTTTTCTATAACATTTAGTTTCAAGAGTAGTTTATTAAAACAAATTGTCCGTTAATAATTTATAATCGAAACACGTGATTGGCGATGACCAATCAAAACTTCCCCATTTTCTTGGCGCAGCAGAGATCTGCGAATGTGATACGAGCTTCGTAAGCCGCTAGCTCTTAATTTTCAATATTGAATGGCAATTGAAGACTATACAAACCTTTGAACTCCATTTGGCTTTTGATAATGTAACTCTACATAAGGCGGAGGCCGACTTCCGTAAAGATCAGGATATGCAATTTTACTAAACCGTCCTACACTGTTTGTTTCTGCTGCTAAATATGGATAAACATCAGGAATATTTTCTATCAACGGGTCCTCCCAGTCATCGTCTGAATCATCAACAGCCTCTTGGGCAATGTCACGGTTAATGTTAGATTTTGTCATTCGTGTATTAATTGTTTTTGACTTAGGCTTTGGAGTTATGCTAGTCGCACTTCTCGAGACTGGTGTTTTTGGAATTGATTCCGAACCACTAAGAAAAGGTGACCTTGGCTTTGGAGTTATACTAGTTGCACTTCTCGAGACTGGTTGTGGTGGAATTGATTCCGAACTACTAAGAAAAGGTGACCTAGGCTTTGGAGTTATACTAGTTGCACTTCTCGAGACTGGTTGTGGTGGAATTGATTCTGAACCAATCAGAAAAGGTTTAGCACTTCTTGGTCTATTATCATACTGATTGTCACTACTTTGAGACAGAATGGCTGGTAGACTTGGAACACGGTCTCGGTAAGAGCAAGCTTTCCCACTAACTTCAAAGTTAGGCTGAGACCGAACTGCTCTTGGAAGACTCAATTCAGATTCGTTTAAAGCTGTTGGAATAACTATTGTTGAATTGGAATCAGCAGCTGATGGTGAATCTTCTTCATCCTCAACATCTACTTCATCGTCGCATGTCATAAATTCCTGAGAATATGAAACGTAACACAAAATTAATTTTTAATTTTGTTTTAAAAGACGAAAATCTAGTGTGTTCCAATCAAATGTATAATAGTTAGATGATGTCATATTATGACTGTTAGTAGTAATACACTTCTACTATGGAACAAACCAAAATCAGCAAAAAGGGTAGTCAAATACGTAACGGAACTTCCTGTCACGTGGCGCTACGTCACAGAACTAGCAAGTATAACATCCTCTACGTAAACCGAACCTCTAAAACGCATTTGGGTGGTCAGGTGGGCCAACATTTTGGGTGTTTTGTTATAATGTAGATACTATCTGCGTGTAGGGAATTGGACCAGCGTGAACTAAAAAGGCGTAACAAGGGTAACTGGGCCTCCTCGGGCGTGATGGAGCCAATATAATTACTATATCGCGGTTCAGATAAAACATATAACTATTACATCAATTTCCGCAAAGTACCAAAAATTTCTTTAATTTCAAATTAACCCGGATCACTGGAATATGATTTTTTTATTTCATCGAGTTGCTTATTCAATTCAATTTTGACATGGAAGTCGAAAAAAATTGAAATGCACTGAGAATATTCAAACTACAATTTAAGAGAGATGGCAATTTCATCCTTCTCGATTTATAACGTGAACCCTCTGTTTGCCAAAGTATTCAAACACAGTATTAACCAATAATTGATTTTATAATACACGTAAATGTTTACCTCAAAATCGAACAATTCTTGAAAAAATTCATTATACGACGACTGAAGATCAGTCGCAGATCTTGTATTTGGAGCCAATACTTCTTCTTCCTATAATATAAGACATATATGTTAAATCATCATATTTCAAGGCACACCGTCTGAGAAAGCAGAAATAGAAGAATGATCGGAGGGCATAGTTAAATTCGCGAAAACTGAAACTACAAATGAGCAATCTAGAGAATAGGTCGGTTTCTTCTTTTTTCATGAATTTGGTTGGTTACCTTAGTATACAAAGGTCCGTAACGCCCTCAGACACCTGTGCCGCGAAAAGTGTAGTCTCGCGATACCTTAGTATATCAAGGTCCGTTTCGTCGTCAGACACCCGTCCTACGAAATTGTCATCTCGTTATACCTTAGTATACGAAGTTCCGTATCGCGCACGCAAAATATATGCGTCTCGCGATACCATAGTATACGAAGGTCTGTTTCGCCCTCCGACACCACGCCGCGGAAAGTGTCGTCTCGCGATACCTCCTCTAACAAACGCGCCGCGGAAAGTCCCACGATACCTTAGTATACTAAGGTTCGTTTCGCCCTCCGACACCTGTGCCGCGGAAAGTGTCGTCTCCTATTACCTTATTATACAAAGGTTCGTATCGCCTTCCGACACCAGCACCGCGGAAAATGTCGTCTCGCGATACCTTAGCATACCAAGGTCCGTATCGTCGTCAGACACCCGTCCTGCGAAAGTGTCATCTCGCTATACCTGTCCTTAGTATACGTAGTTCTGTATCGCGCACGCAAAATATTCGTCTCGCGATACCATAGTATACGAAGGTCCGTATCGCCCTCCGACAAACGCGCCGCAGAAAGTGTAGTCTCGCAATACCTTAGTATACGAAAGTTCGTTTCGCCCTCAGACACACGCCCCGCGGAAAATGTCGTCTCGCGATCACTTAGTATACGAAGGTTCGTATCGCCCTCCGACAACAGCGCCGCGGAAAGTGTCACGATACCTTAGTATACCAAGGTCTGTATCGTCGTCAGACACCCGTCCTGCGAAAGTGTCTTCTCGCTATATCTTAGTATACGAAGTTCCATATCGCGCATGCAAAATATTCGTCTCGCGATACCATAATATACGAAGGTCAGTATCGTCCTTCGATACCAGTTCCGCAGAAAGTGTCGTCTCGCGATACCTTAGTATATAAAGGTCCATATAGCCCTCCGACACCCGCTCCGCGGAAAGTGTTGTCTCGCGATACCTTAGTAAACGAAGCTCCGTTTCGCCCTCCGACACCATGCCGCGGAGAGTGTCATCTCGCGATATCAGAATCAGGGTAATGGTACGCCCATGATCAGACTTGTGTACACCATAGTATTATTTGGTGTGCCTATAACTTAGTCAGAGTCCACACTGTTGCAGGTGCATCGTGGTTGATTATACATTAATTCCAAGTAGCATGGGAATATATATTTCCAGTTGTTAATTCTATGGCATCTATAATGTAAAAACAACACTTACCTCAGATGGGGCTTTGTTCGACCCCGTTGCATCCTCTTCACTACTTATATCATCATCATTATCTAGTGAACTATCATCCCCTGCTGTTGTACTACATGTAGTACTACAACCCGATCGACCAACTGAAATCAAATAATATTTATAAAATTAATATAACAATTGACAAAAGAGTTAAACCAAAGACTCTGTTTATTGATCTTTCTTTTTGATGTACGGTACGTTGCAATGTCTTTTTATTAAAAAATAAATAAAATAAAAAATATTTCAGCCAGACAAGCCTATATATAATACTTTATTCGCAAAATAGAATTGCACTGACAGAAATTGTATGTTTATGTACAGTAGAATGATATGAGACTCATCTCATCGGGTTCTAATGAGGTACTGCTGTCTTCTTTTTTATAATAAATGCATCACTTTATTTAGAAATAAAGGAAGGAATACAATCTTCCCAGGACCAATTCCTTAACTGATTGAAATTTATAATAGTCCTCATCTGAAAATTCAATTTTCACTAGATTGTTTTTTCCCCAAATTAGTCCTGAGATGTAGTTATTGTTAGATGGTAGCCTCGCTTTGCTAATCGACAGAAAAACGATATAACACTGTTATTAGTGTTATTTCCTATATTTAAGTCCGAACAGGCACTTGACAGGCACTTGACACCTTTTGCATTATTAAATAATTTTCCTATCTTTCCAGTTTCTTTCAGTTATTGTTAGAGGGTAGCCTCGCCTTGCTAATCGACAGAAAAACGATATTACACTGTTATTAGTTTTCCCATCATAATGGTCTATAACTTCGATAAAATGCTCTTCTGTTATCGTCTTTTTGGTTGCTGCATTCCGGAATTCGGTTGCTGCGAATAAAAAATCTGGACTTCAGGATTCTTTATGAACATCGTCTATGCATTATGGACGTTTTGAACCTCTCTTGAGACTCCCCGTTTTTTCACAGCAGCTAAAACAAGTTTGATGATGAGGATTAACACATCAAATCCAAACATAAACGACATTCCGACCCACCAACTCATGATTCCACATATTTTAGCAAAAGTTGAATATCCACTTATTATGATCTCAATTTTTGTCTGAATTATATTAAATCGAGACATTGTTATTTCAACGACGCTGGCACTAGGATATCTTTGCATTGGCATGGTGGCAATTCGATTAGAAATTTCAATTTTCTTGCATGGTACTTGGCATTTTAGAGTGTCTTTATCGAATCTTTTCCACTGCTGTAATACACAATCAACGGTGGATTCATTTTTGAAGTGACACAATTTTTGTTTTTGACCCTGATATGGATATAGACCAGGTATACAATTACAACTGTCATAGAAAGACTTTTGATACTTCGCGTGCATGCAATGATTTTTGTCATACGTCAAAGGTGGTATTCCTGGCGAAAGAGGCAATTTGAATTTTTGATTTCTGCAATCATGCATGTGTTGATATTTATACCTTATCTCCGTTGCTTCAAGTGATGTAAATGCTTGGGGTTTAAGTAATGTTCCTTCTCTGATATCCAAGATCGACATGGGAATCTTACCTATGCCAACATTTAAGAAACTCTCCACTTGTTTATGATTTCTCTGCTGCTGATTAAAATATTGATAGGTTATTTTAACTTGAATTGTATCCAGGTTCTTCGACCAGTCTGCCAGAACAGGGGAGATTGTGTGACAAAAAAATCCCCCAGACAATTTGTAATTTATGATTGGACAATGCGCTGGTAAATAAGTACCAGTAGGAAATGAATGAACTGAACAATTAATATTAACAGAAGTGTTTAATTCGTCCATTTTAAAAATAATGTCTTCCATTTCTTGATTCACATGGTTCTGAAACCAGTCGTAGAGTAAAAATTTGTGATTGCCTTGAACTTTATTCAACTTGTTCAAATCCTTTGTCCACATTTTAACAAAATGTGATGTCACATTAGGCCATTTCTCATTATTTATTACATCACATATAGTTATATTTGGTATAACAATATCCTTCAATGGTACTACTCCTTGAACAACAGCCATATCTTGATTTGCATAATCCAAATAGACACTGCACGAAAAATATATCGTTCCAGCGAATGAAAGAAATATAAATATTCCAGATGCATATTTAAATTTCTTTGAACTACTCCTGTAAAATCGTGGCAATCCTCTAAGTGTAGAGGTTTCAAAGAACTCTCTGCAAGGATTTGGTCCTGTTGCGTTGTTCTTAGTTTCTGAAGTCATCATGAACTGTTCAGGATTATCCAGTAGGCCTACGATCCAACATGGTTATGATAAAACTGTCTTATAATCCTCATTAAACATTTTGCAGTGGATCCTAACATAGGACTGAAATATATCCATGAATATTTAATGCTAAACTAATAGGTTATTAGGGTTGATCTAACAAGCTCCATGTAGAATTGTCTGATGTCGTTTATCCAAAACGGGATCGTGCCAGAGTAGAAACTCCACTCTCATCAGCAGTCTATTGTAAGAGCACGTCAGTTTCAGGCTTTCAAAATGTACTGACACATATGCTCATACAACCCAAGCAAAGGTGGCTTACCTTCACCGAGTTCCTGTTTCACTAAATTGTTTTTTCCACCAATTGGTCCTGATATGTATCCAATTTCTTCCAGTTATTTTAAGAGGGTAGCCTCGCTTTGCTAATCGACAGAAAAACGATATTACCCTGTTAATGGGTTATTGAGTTATTAGGGTTGTGTAGAATGGTCCGATGTCGTTTATCTAATTGGGATCGTGCCAGAGTAGAAACCTCACTCTCATCAGCAGTCAATTGTAAGAACACGTCAGTTTCGGGCTTTCAAACTGTACTGACACATATGCTCCTACAGCCCAAGCAAATGTTGCCAACCTTAACCGAGTTCCTGTTTGACTTTTCTGGCTTTCAAAATGTACGGACACATATACTCCTACAGCCAAAGCAAAGGTGGCTAACCTTCACCGAGTTCCTGTTTGACTTTTCCATCTGTTGCAAAAATTATCTCTTAGCTGCTTTAGGTTAAATGAATGTTTTCATAAATCCACAAGTATCATATCGTCAACGATCAAGTAGAAACTGATGATATTTGTGTGCAATTATTCTTATGTATCCTATTTCTACCGTCATTGTATAGTTTAAATTAGCTTTGATTAAGAGCTTTCCAGCTCATACCGAATACTGTTTGGTTTTTATTGTAAATATACGTTACCAACTTCAATATTTGCATATTTTCCATTTATTTTACAACACTTATGAATTGATTGCTGTATAGATATTTGTTTGAGATGAGTAAAATAATATGAATTTTAAATTCTATGAAACTGTAGGCGATATAAAGTTATTCACGTTTATTATTGAATACCACTAAAATTAGAGAGATACATGTCAGATATGAGCAGCAAGCACATCCTCAGATCAGAAGTACTGTGGATCTTCTACTTCAATGACAAGTATGTCATTTAAAATATTCTAGTGCCAATAAGTTGGCCATTAACTTTTTAACATATAGGTTAGATACTTTTAATTTATGTCTAAATGAAAGAGAAACGAAGTACATAATATATTTTAGTTCAGAATCATTGACCAAAAAAGTACGCAGCACGTGATTAATGAATCTGAACCACAACAACCAAGTTTTCTGTTTAATATACAAAATAATTAAGTTCTTTATTATATAGTCATAAGTTAAAATTTTCTAACCCATTTAGGTGTGGCATATATATTGAACAAATTATCAGCTTGTTCTATGATGTCTAAACCATTAAGAGAAGAACAACTACCGTCTTAGTGATATGGATCGGTCAACGAAACAAATAAATCACGGTCTGAACTGTTCGATTGGTAAAGTCTAACCCTAGCTGTGTCCTGATCGTAATCTTGTTATCAGTTACCCTAAACTGAATGGTATGACAATGCTTGTTGGTAATAAAATGTTTTCTTGCAGGCATCATGGATTGGATATGGACATAATGAAGTACATATTATGTTAAATAAGCCAATAACTAGTACTTGCAGAATTTAAAACAAAAATTCAAAAAATATGTGATTGCATTTCATAGCAAATCATGCAGTGTACTCTTTTCTATATAAAATATGCAAATGATAAAATAAATTTATTCATAAAATTTTCGCAAAACAAACTATGGCACCTCCACCCTACTTAATCATAATCACTATGCATGCTCTAATAATTATGTCTTATTCTGGAAGCGGTATTTATTGTGATGAAGGGTGTTTTTATGAATTCTTAATGTAAAATTGAGTGACATTCTCACTATAGTCTGTTCACTTGCAAGCTGATAGTATTTAAGAATGGTCGAGTGATTCATCGGTATGGTTCAACGCATGCCTGGTTACTCTTCCGATGAAATGTGAAATCAATTGACCGACCACTGTTTCGTTTCATAGTAAAAATAAATCATGTAATTTTTTGTAAATCCTTTTTGTGGTATTAAAAAAATTTTAAGATGTTTTAGATTATCTTGAATCTAATTTTCTGAATAGAACGCATTTTGAATTATATTTCTGCGATTAGTTTCACCGAAGTTAACTTTAAATGTACAGTCTGAAAATTCTACTGCAAATATTTCGTTTTTGGTGAAACTAATCGCAGAAATATAATTCAAAATGCGTTCTATTTAGAAAATAAGATTAACGTTTTTGAAATTTTAAAAAATACCACAAATTGGATTTACAAAAAATACATGATTTCTTTTTACCATAAAACGAAACAGTGGTCGGTCAATTGATTTCACATTTCATCGAAATAGTAACCAGGCATGTGAGAGTGTGTCGGACCATACCGATGAATCACTCGACCATTCTTAAATACTATCAGCTTGCGAGTGAACAGACTATATCCAACTCGTGATTTAAGTTGATTTTATACTTACTCCTGAAACGAGGTATTAATTCTTCCTCTGATAGTTTAGATAGTAAGGTTATGAATTATTGAGAAACTTTTAAACTTGGCTTCAAATTATCAAAGTTCAAAACCGCCGAACGGAAAAGATTAACTGTACGAGTATACATTTACACAGTCGGTAAAGAGCAAATTCTATGATATTTGACTTTTTATAAAAAAATTGCATTTCTTAAGAGTCTCAATGCTTCTTATGTGAAATATAATGATTATCCAAATTATATATGGCATGAACTTCTTGCTAGACCTTGATTTTTAGTAATAATTAAAGAATTTTTTTAAATGAGCATTCTTAGTTAAATAGAGAAGAAAACTTTTATTTTTTGATAGACCAAAAGTTGCTACATCATAAGCTTAGAAATCGAATCTTAGCATAGAAATCGATCTTTAAGAATGTTAAATCAATTATAAAGTGTAACTTTATATAAATTACACCTTTCCGCACCAACTCCCGGTATTCCAAAAATTGGGAAAATTCTTCAAACTAAAACAATGGAAAAACAAATTCTTAATGAATGTATGAAGGTTTATACTACAGTATACTATTAGTATTAAGATAACCATTGCGACACTTAGTAAATTCAAATATCATCGAATTTGATGGAGTTACAACAACTTTTTGCCGACTGAGTATAAAAGCAATTTTTAAACGATTTTGAAAAAATAAATCATAATTTATTTTTTGAAAGCAAAATCGAATCGACAACAATTTGGTTAATCAACTTTTGAATCAAAATTTCAAAACAAATCACTAGGCTTGAAATAAATCATTATTAAGCTAACACCAGGGGTTAATAGGGGTTTGAACCGATTTTGATTTTTATCTTAACTTAATAAGGCTCAGTTACACTGGACCGATTTTAAGCTGCCGACCTCGTCCCGATTTAACCAAATTTGATCAAATCCTGTGATGCGTGACTGAAAATTCAAAATTGTATTA
>JAUCNG010121098.1:0-13630 GCA_032353305.1 Cephalothrix spiralis
CGAGGCTCGTTCACGTTTCGAACGCAACGATCGACCTCTTTCTTTCCGTCCAGTTTTAGGAGACAACCTAGAAAAAAATAAGATAATATGGTCAGAGAGCACCAAGTCTCAAAATAGTTAAATATATAATTTTTTTGAATAATAAAACTTTTATAGTTTATCTACCAGTTATGGACACTTCTACCAACTGAATTAATTCAAGTATGCTAAACTGCAAGATACATTATACAGTATCTTCACTTAATAACGCTTCTCTTATAAGCAGGCTTCGGATATATGCAAGCTTTTTCAAACTACAAAACTATTTCCTATGCTTTAGTACACAAAGCACTCTGGATAATCCCGACTGCACGCCTAAAATCACGAAAATCTCGAATTTTACTTTTACGCTTGATCGGTCAACCAAGGTGTTTTTAAATGGTTAGAATTAGTGGGCACGAACAAATTTTATTTTATTTCTAGACCTTGTAATTTGAATAACATTAATCTTATTATTTGTTTCGCGAGATATAGAAGACAATAGTAACTGTTTCCACCCTAAAACTTCATGCAAATTGTCTAGAGAGGTGGCCCACTTACGCAGGCCATGCCTCGATTACCATCGCTTCTAGATCGAACCCTCATAGCTATGGCGATTAGCGTCTCTACCAGTTGAACTAACCGGGCCTATCCTTTCATGTGAATTAAGATTACATACCTAACTGGTTCATCGTGTTTCGGAGGAGATGCTCCTATACCGATGCTGAAGTGTCCCATAACACTTTCTTGTTGTCCCGTTTGAGTCCCGGCCTGTACAAGAGACTTCGTAGGGGTAGATCGACCTCCTGAAGCCATCGAGAGCGGGCTGGCACTTCTTTGCGGACTATGCATCACTACCGACTTTGAAGATGAACCTCCAAACATCGGACTGCTGCATGGTGAGCCACTCATGGTCGGAACAGGTGATGAACTAGGTGGTGTACTCAAGTAGCCATCACTCCTTCCATCACTCCTTCGACTCTCACCCATTGAATAAGGATCCCTTCGTGGTGAACTGGGAGGGAATAACGGACTTGGACCACGCGAGTCTTTCCTCGGACCTGGAAGGAAAATAATATTTATATAATTTAAGCGGACAAAATAATTTAGAAGGGTTATCTCAGCTCATAAAGGTCTTTCTCAGATAAAACGCACAATGACCAGTTGGTAAATTGTAAAACAAATCAAGGCACACCATTTCCGACAGTGAATTTGGAAAATATAACCCTTCCCCCATTCCAAATGAGTTACAAGAGAATTTTACGTCATCTGTTTCATGTTGATAAATATTCTCGAAATTTCCATGACCGCTTACTTTTTTTTAAAATTTAAATTTTCTTTATTTCCAAATATACTATAATTTGCAATGCACAATATCATACAGAATTAATTATGAACATTTATACCACATGCATACAGATCTATATAGGTGAGAATATTTTATATTTTATTATTTAATTTAATTTTTTTTAAATTTTTTTTAAAAATTTTTCTGACCACTAACGTTGGAAATCATCAACTTACTAGGAATGGGCATTGGACTAGAGCTCCTAGAAGACGTTTTCTTCGGCGTCGGAGGAGGAGTTCGTGGCGGTGTGCTGTTATTTCCATTGGCTCGGCTCTCACCTAAAAAACATAATAATTATAACCAATTTTTAATATTATTGAATAAAATTATTTAAAAAACCTGCTCCCTGGCCTAATCTGCAACGAATGGTGAACTGTAAGGATGACTAGACTAAGGTACTATGAGTTAACTCACTGTGAATTTGTGAAATTACTTATTACTAATTTAGGAAGATACTTGTGCGAGAATTAATTTACACACATATTGGTTGAAAATGGAAATATCAGCTTATGTTTTACATGAAAAACTAAATTTACACACATATTGGTTGAAAATGGAAATATTATCTTATGTTAACATGAAAACCTAATTCAAACATGCACATTAAGGTAATATCTTACTGTAAATGCTACGGATAGGCCTATACATTGTAAAAGACACAAGACAGTTAGTACAACAACACAATTCTGTTTAATTGACATAGTATTTATTCTATCTTTAAACTGATCGTTTCAATGATTTCTTGACTTGTGGTAGACCCCAAAAGGATTACAATAGTCCGCTGTGTCACGGTAAAGCCAGTGCTGGAAACCGCCACCCCGTTATTTTAATCAAAAAGCCCCAGGGTTTTTTCTATGCCAAGCCGCTCTCTGTTTGTTTCCTGGTAAGTGATCACCCTGTTGTTACCTATAGTGTATTCATTCACAAGCTGATAGTATTTAAAAATGGTCGAATGCTTTATGGTTTGACGGATCACTCTTCCGATGAATTATAAAATTAATTCACCTTGGATCTAATTTTTTGAATATTTGTAATTAAATTTCTGCGTTAAAATTCACCCGACTTCGGATCGGTTAAATTCAAATAATGTCTGAAATTTCTTGAATTTGAAAATTTTAATTACTAAAAATTAAATTGTCGATAAATCGGAGGGGTATCCATCAATACGCAGAAATGAAAATTATTAAAAACATATTGATATTTTGGGAAACGACACATACATGTATTTTAAAACGGGCTATTTTATAGGTATAAAGATAAGGTAAGGTCCTTTGACAGAAATAAACGTTTAATAGGAATATTATTTGATAAATATAAAATATTCTGAACTCTTTTGAAGACATATTTATTAAGTTTCAAAACACCGTATCGAGGAACTGGCGATATTTAAAAGCTAAAAGACTGTGGGTGTGGGCCCTAAAGAGAATATAGAGACCAATACATGGATTATTACGGATATTCCAGGGGGCGGGGGTTGAACACTTGCATCCAATATATTAGTAGAATGGACAATTTTGGGGTAGCCTTAAAATCGCTTGGCTTCCAGGGGGCTTCGCCCATGGACCCCCTCGTGGGGCTCCGGAAGTGGGACACTGGACCCAATGCGGTTAAGGCCCTAGCGCTTCGCCTGGAAGCTCCGTAGATTCAAATTTCTTGGTCAAGTCTTCAACACCACCCCCCCCCCACAAATTATTGGAATATCCGCTATTGGTTTGGGCCACTGCACTGGGCGTCGACTATGATCGTCAAAGAAGAAACTACTACGACATTCATGCAACTAAACATCAAAATAAATTATGACAGTTTCCTAAAAAATAATGAATTAGTACTGAAACAAAAAGAAATGACACCAAATTATGTTAGTAAAAGCTCCGACATCCTGGCCTTGCATCCAATATACTGTAGTTGAGATTTTTATAGCTTTGACATACAAATCCTAAAACTACTACAACATGTATTTGATTCCAACGACATATATATCAGAAAATAAATTGTTAAGACATACATCGAGAGAAACAAAAGTCAGACTTTTTACATATTATCCAAAAACCTTTAACTCAAAGATCAAAATACGGGTCACAAAAAAACGAAATACAAAACATATGTAGAATTTCGGTGAGATTTGCATGATATACATGAGAATAGTAAGTAAAATATAGAATTTTGGTTGTAAAACTGGTGTGGAGAAATAAGAAAATCAATGCAAAACGTCTTTTACAGTTTGTATATCTTTTGATTTATAAATCAATATCATTGAAATTATTTCATCGAAAAATTTAAAGAATTTAGAAAATTGTAAACATCAATGAATTTTTATCATTATCTAATCATTCAATTACGATAATTATGGCATCTTTGTTTATTTTGCTCTCTCTTAAGGTATGAAATACATGTATTTACATTTTTTATTCTTCGATGAATTTCAATGATTTGTTTTGTAAGTTGAACGAAATCGAAATGATTTTATAACATATTTAGACCCGTACCAAGAACTTAAAATTTGAAGTGTTTCAAATATTATAAACATGCAGAACGAAACAGAAGACGACATTTTGAGAGATGCCGCCATCTTGAAAAAATATTTATAACACATACAATAGTTCCTCCAGGTTTGCATGCTCCTTACCTATAACCTTTATAAAGTCGCGAACAGATTTCCCCTGGGTTTTGCTCTCTGATGATGTAAAACGCTCCCAGGGTTTGGACCATGATTTCTTAGGTTCGGGTTTGTCTTGTTCGGGTGGTTCGTGGTGGAACTGGGGTGGTTGTGGGGGCTTAGATTTCCCTGGAATTGTTGTAGCAACATACATTAAGCACAGGTAAGGCTTATGGAAAGTTGTTTTTGTCATGCAAATATATTTTTACAACATTACCAGAGGCGGAGCCAAATAGGGGTTAGTCTATCCATACACCAATGAATTAGTCCGCCATTTTGAATATTTAATGAGATTGAAATTAAACAACGACAGGAAAACAAAAATTAAATATTTTGGTCTGAATAACTTGGCGCAAACGTTTTTTTGGCGCCAAACCCCCCTGGACCTGGCACCTAAAGATGGCATCCCTCACATAATGCCGAAGTGCAATTTCTCATATCAATTATGCCATAGCCTAATCATTAAACTATGTACACAGTTTGATTCCCTGACGTTGAAAACCCTTATTTACATCCACGTTTCATTAGTCATTACTCTAACCCAATTAGAATAAGAAGTCACAAAATTAAGCACATATGATACTGTCTAAAATTCGCAAACTTGTACATGGGATACCAAATTGGCGAATTTTAGATACCTCATTACAAGGAAGGAAATTGGGTTAGGAACATTAAACCTTGACCTACTACAAAGTTTTCGGGCCCAATGAATCCAAAAATACCAGTATTTTCTCTCTCTCTCTATTTCTGTCAGAAGGGCCAAAACCAAAAACTCTCATTTTGTGAGACATCGCTAATATCCTATTTGCTTAATTTTGAGACTTCTTACAGGGCCAGGGTAATTACACTTGGATGGAAATAGAGGTTTTCGACGTCAGGAATCGAATGGCAGACATAGTGTTATGATATGAGAATTGGCACTTCGGTATTATGTTGATGCTGGTATCTTTAGGGGTCCTTTAGGTGCGAGGTCCAGGCTTTTTTTTGGCGCCAAAAAATGAAGTACAATCAAGACATTTTAGAAGAAGAAAAATTAACATCCCTGATCGTTTACCTGATTACCTAATTACATATTCAAAATGGCGCACTTATCTATTGATCTATGGTTAGACCAAATAGGGGTTTTTAGGGAACATGTCCTCGTCCCAGTGGGTTTTTATCTAGTAACTGACTCCGCGACTGACACCGGATCACGTGACAACAGTGAAGTAAGCTTTGAAGCAAATATAAGTGATAACCCTGGAGAGTGCAGAATATCAGGTATAGATTACAGTGATAACATGTAAGGTATTCCATCCTCGTTCCCAGGGTATTATATCATATTTCATAATGTTGGTCGAGCAGTATGAAACTATGCAAGACTGACACCCTGACTAGCGAGGATGAAGGTATTCTACTGTAGTTCAAACGAAAAAATACCTAAATATTATTAGAAATCAGTAGAGATTATGCAGTGATAACATATCATTTCAGTGCAAAATCAGTAGATATTAATTATGATGCTCAAATATGTTATGTTTATGCCCTATTTTATGATTATAATATCAGGTAACCTAACACTATAACGCTACGATATTAAAAACCTTAAGAAGGAAACCATAAAATCATTCCAAATGTGCTAAGAGGAAATCGACCTCCCCAAATATTTTTCTTCAGACATCGTTTGACATTTCATAATTAATAAATTATGTATAACCAGAATATACGATTTTTTCATATATTTATGTTAACTCAACTGTTAAAAGGCAAAGAATATTGTAAACCAAAGTATCCATTGTTTTTCAAATATGTATAACCAAAAATGGTCGACTCTAAAACCTATAAGATAGACATTTAAGTACTAAATAACCTTCACCAAATAGAAACACAACATATCATCGGTACAACAACACAATACATCATATCTAAAAACTTCCCCTATACCATATTCATTATTATTTATCATTTATACATGTATTTTGAAAAAAATCCACCTTTTTTACTCATTAACACACTGTAACGGTTTGTTCTGCATTATATAAAACATTTCTCCAATACAGGGTGTTACTTAAGAAATTTATTATATTCATATGACGTCATAATTTCTAGTTAAAATTAAAAGGTGTATGTTTACACAACATTTAATAGGGGGTATATAAATTATTTATTATAAAGATAAAAAAGATAAGGGATTAAGCTTACCAAAATATAAATAGTAAAATGTTTTATAGATCTTAAAAACTAATATTAATATAATCTTTATTGAATAGTTACTGAAGATTACATATATTTTTTTTAAACTTTCTTATCCAACACCCTGTTATTTATTCATGCAAAACAATTACATTTGTATTCAAATCAAAATCAATAAAAAAAATACATTGAATTTTGTAAAAAACTGAAAATGAAAAAAATTATAATTTGGCTTTGAAGGCGGAGTCATGCTTAATACACTGCAACAAACAGCAAAAGTGTGTAGATTACATACCATGAGCACAAAGAAACTTGTTAAACTCACATCCACACTTGAAAAACCCTTATCCGAGGCAAAACAACAGGAAAAAAGGCTCAACACTATGTGCAAAGGACATTAACGTAACAGAACGACTAAATAGTGATATAGCTCGCATAGGCACAGGCCAGAGCGCACAGAAACGAATCCACTAATGCATGATGATAATATCATATATCACAAGTGTACATATAGGTACACTTGATTTTTAAGGTTTCAAAATAAATGTGCACCCTGAGATATCATATCAAATTGGTCCCGTTTGGATTAATCAGTTGTTGAAAAATCAAAATCTATTTTTTTAAATAAAAAAACTATTTTTTATCTAAACACACACACATTACGTTACTTCAAGTTATCTAACATTATACAATAAGAGTTCTTTATCATATCTGTCATATATAATACATGGTAAATATCCCTGTATCTGAGACATGGAAAAATACCTGGATATGAGACATGGTAAATAAGGTCACTGGAGACGTGATTTTATTATCAGCCATGTTTATTATCTGACGTGACCTTATATACAGGTATTTTACCATGTGTACAGGCACATTTACCATGTATTTTTAATATACGGATACGAAAAGTCCATGACAATATCGTTTATTATAGACGTATTATAATTGTGTAATTTGAGTAGGAAAATCAACATTTTCTACGGTATTTGGTATTTTTTCTAAAATTCTACATGAAATACGGTGCTTAAAATCAACGCAGATTATATGGTTTTATATAATGGTAAACAAGAATGCACGAGGAGTATTTGGAAAGCATGTAGCATAAGGAGTATTTTATTCCTAAACGTAGAATAACTTGTAATGTTTTAGGTTTTACATATAAGCAATACTGTACTAACACCGCCTTTTGATCGAATAATGGTGCAAGTCATTTTGATGTAACGTAGTAGAACCAGTATATCATCACAGTGCATCTTTTGTGTGTGTGGTATTTTGTCATATGTGTCTATCAGTAAACAAAAGTGCATTGAATATTCCGGAGGCGACACCACAAGGCTTAAAAAGTAACCTTAAATTGACTTGTACATTGTAGCACTAACCTTTGCCTTGTAATGTGATTATTACGCGAATGAACGTCCTTTGTCTGGTAATGTGATTCGAAAAATGTTTAAGTGCTGTTATAGTGACACAAGAATGAAATTTTATGATTCTAATCACAAATGGAAGTTTTCAGTGGCTTATACATGTATATACTTTTAAGTGATTTATTGATCATAAGGCACCGAGCTGAAAGGGACTCGAATTGATTATATGGAGGCATTTTTCTAAAAGGTTATTTTCAGACTATTCCAGAAATTTCCAGGAAAATATTTTTTCTAGGAAGATTCCTGATATTCCAGGAATTCAAGTACATGTAAATGAAATTGGATTTTGGTTTCAAGGAATTACCAGGCGGCTTATTAACCCTGTATTAAAAGTATGTAGTGTGGTAAATGTATACTAAACTCCCAATGATACGGCAGGGAAATTCATGTTACCCAAACTTAAAAAACCTAAATGCTCCTTATGCTACTCCATGAACTCATGCTTATCTCCACCAAGTAATAAAAAATTATTTTAAGAATGAGAAAGAGTATCTCTGTGAAGGCGAATACACAAAGTGAAAACTAACCCATGCCGTTAAGATAAATAAGATTTTCTTACCTAATGCTTTAACAAGATCTTTCACGGACACGCCCTGCAGCTCTGGAGGAAGATCGGTACGTAAACCAGCAGCTGGAGAAGAAGCTTGAGGTGAAAGGGCTGGTGACATATCCTTTGGCTTTGGAGCAGGGACTGGTTTTGACGTTATGGTTTCCCTCTGTAAGGAACCAGATTGACTAGATGATGCAGACTTCATTGATGCTGTCGCAGATGAGTGGCGTCCGGTGGTTGAGGGCGGGCTAAAACTTGACATTCCCGATGCTGAAATAAAAAAAGTGATTGATTCTAAATATTCTGTCAGTTGCTGATTTTAGATGAAAATTATCATCATAAATATAAAGGTGTTATTGAATAAAAGTCTGAAAAGTGCAGACACCAACGTCTCCGAAGTTAAATGTTTTGAAATTTTACAATGAGACCCACCACCCCTTCACTAACTTGACATTTGCGTCACTTCGCGGACACAACCTCAAAACACCCATTATCGAGACAAGAACTTCACTTTCAAGACATAAGCCTCTGGATAGTGGATACCCACGTCTTGAAAGTGAGACCAATGTCTAAAATCACCCCACCCACCGGGTTGGTGTCTGCACTTTCAAGACAACCAACCCCCCGTGTATACGTATATCTCAAAAACTGAGGACGATATCGAACTTTTCAAGCTATGCTAAATAAGCCAACAACATCATCTTAGACTAGAATTATCGAAAAATAATAATATACATTGTTTACCGTGATCTCTGCTTGACAACGTATGACGTGGACTTCCGGAAATTACACTTTGGCTGCTGGATTCAGTAGACGAGGAAGTAGTGAGTGATGGAGTTCCAAACGATGGTACCGCTGAATAAAGGAATAAAAATAAATAACTTTTAAATCAAAATATGTGTTCAAATTGTTCGAGGTCTGAATCCAAGGTCACAAGCCAGGATTTAAATCTTGCTAAGTTTTTAAATACAATCGTGAGCTGAGTGAAAAATGATCCTCTCCTTTGAAACTCACACCAGTATTAGAGGGTTAGGTTTTGACCTCTGAAACCCTAAATATTAATTTAACAAAAATTATATCAACATATATAGACAAAAAACATAAATACAGGGTGGCCACTCCATTCCGTTCTCGAATTCCTCAATTTCCCAATGATTTAAAAATAGATAATGACGATATCCATTGATTGATGTTTAATAATCGAAAATGATTTTCAAGGGGGTAAAATGGCGACCGAAGCCTTATGAAGCTCAGCAATGCATAATGGCCAAGTTTCGAATCATGCATATTGATTTTGTGAACTAGACAATCTGATCAATTCCCTTACTTTTCCAGGTTTTCCCAGACTTTTCCAGGGTGAGTGGCCGACCTGTTCTATGTGAACCACAGGAAAGTGAACAATGCATGTACTCTTGCGTTCCATCACCTTAATATAAAGTAAAGCATAACTAATTTCGCATTCCTTGACTTAACTTCGCATTCATTAATATTTGCAAACTTTCTAATCATATCTCAATAAATATGCAGTAACAATAATACATGTACTGTATTGTACCGGTAGCTGAAAAACAGTTTTAGTGAAGACATGGTGTAAGGTCAAAAGTCCCACTGACCTTATTTTAAAAGTGAAAGTTTTTATTTGGCCTTTAATCAGCCCAAGCACCTAGTGTCGGACGTGTTTCTTGTGCTCGTCTTCAAACGCTATTTTTTGTACGCCAGACCAGGATATATAAACCGGTTATGGAGCTACCTATTGTGTTGGAAAGGATACTGAACACCGCTCTTTAATACGACAGTCTCAAGAACTGGAGCATTTACGAGGAACGGGATGGAGTTTATACATTTAAACTTCGCTTTATACCTAGAAAAGGTAGCCATGTTAAACCTACTTCTAGTGATATACCATCCTCGTTCCAATAGTATTATATCATATCACAGTGTCTGTGATGTGGCCCTTGTAAGTTGTTGTTACCATATTCTAACGTAAAGGGACCTTAGTGAATGGTTTGCATAGCTTAAAGGCCGGAACATCAAGATATACGTGCAGAAACTATGCAAATCATTCGCAAGAAATGTTAGTATAGCCTAGAATACAACTAATAAATCTTATTAAATCAGAAAAAATGTTTTAAAAGAACTAAATTTGTTTTACTTTTAGCTTGGTAGTTGTATAAAATATATTTAGAAAATATTCAAATAATCAAAATCAACATTTAATGCGCTTATTTCTTACATAGTTGCCTGATAAAAGGTCTTCAAGTTTATTTTAATGCCGTCAGAGAGACTTTTAACCTTCACCTTCAAATAAACTCGAAAGCGATTACAAAAATCCATGCAAGGGAAAAACTTACACGAACTTGTTGATTTTGGACCAAACACAAAGGCCCTTGAGCCAAATGTGCTGTCGGAAAAGCCTGGGTAAACAAAGAAGTAGTAGGAAAACGTTTAAAAAGAACTGGATAAATGGTAAAAGTGCAAAATATTGGCTTAGCGGAATCCATTGTAAATTGAGTGATAATGGGGTTCTATGAAGACAAAATAATTAATGAATATTTTTTTCTAAATACACATGTATAATGAAATGATTTTTCTACTCATATAACATGTATTATGAAATAAAAAACATTTCCCATAGAATTATGACCTATCGCCAATACTGAACCATAAACTAAAGATACACAGACTGGTGAGACTGCTCACGTAAATCTGTCGTTTAACACTAATTTATGATAGGTACACTTTCTCCGTTATTCATGAAAGGCGTACCGGTATTTTATTTTTCGTGATTCGTGAAGCCACTTTTTTGGCTTTTGTGATCAGACTCACGTATACCAAGTATATGGCACTATTATAGTGTTCTCAAATACAGAAATCCGTGGACACAGAAAACGTTATCACGATTGCGTGTCCTTGCTACTGATTTAAACTACATTTTCTTGAAACTTCTATATATCCTTAGTTTATGACCGAGTGTTTACTAAATCTATTCTACATGTGCAAGTTAAGTGAGAGAATTTGTTTGCTAAAAATTAAAATTACTAAAGAACAATTAACTTGACACTACATTATTCCACCTCGATACGCTCGGATATTAAACTCCCCCCTAAATGTAATACTTCAAATATCCGAGATAATCGAGGGGACTTTATTTTACCGTCATTTTGTAGTACATTAGATAATCAGCCCAAATTCATTATTATATATTTGAAATAAAAGGGACCCAAAGAATGACCTCTGAGAAATGTATGAATATTTATTTTTTCTGTCACTTATACCGAACTATTGGCACACTATAGGCTAGCTTAAGGGCCGCGTAGTGATACCCTTAACACGAAAAAATAATGATTGATGTCTATTTTACTAATTCTGAGCAAAATTTTCAATTTTCTAAACTACTAAACGTGCTTTTAAAAACAGATGATCTCGCGGAGCGAGTCGAAAAAGTTTTAGAATTTGAACTTCTAAATGATACATTTATGGGGTATCCGCGGCCTAGCTGATCGCAAATGTATGCAGTTCTTTTTAACAGGATTGAACACTTTTAGATTTAAAGACATTTTAGGTCGTTATTCCAAATTTTAGGATCACATTGACCCATGCACATCTATTCAAAACAACAAGTGATTGATTTTCGACCACGAATAAATTTTCTTGTTAAGGAGTTAATTTTGCGACCGTTAAGCTATAGTGTGTCAAATTAAGACGGGAAAGTGTGGCAAAAAATCGTTTCAAAGCCATTCTATTATCTAGAAGTCACAATTTCATTGCTAGTTTAAATGCTATAGTCAAATTCTCACCATATATGACGCTTAGGGGCTTTTGCAATATTAATATAATAGAATTTATGGCATTTCATGATTATCATATTATATTAACATATCTAATGTTGTTTTATTGCACTAACGGTTGATATAGATCGACACTTAAATCATTTCGGTTTAGGAATCTTCGGGACGAGGTTGTAACGCTTAGCGATAATAAGGCAAGACTACCAGTAAAAATCATCCAAATTGATGCGAAAAGTCTCTCTATATAAAACCTCCTTCCCGAAGATTACTATACCGAAATGCTGCTTTAAAATTACGGTAACAGAAATAAAGCTAAGCATACCTTGCGACGGGGTAGAAAATCCAGAGAAGCTAGGGACTTGCTGAGCATGGGTAAAGTCAAAACCTTGGGTAATACCATTAGCAGTTGGAGTATCTCCTCCAAAAAGAACATGACCTTGATCAGCTTCAGCAAGGTCAGCCTCAGGCTGAATATAAATGATATCATCAGTGCCTTGAGCAAGTGACCAGGCTTCACCTTCGGTTTCGTGGCAGTAATGCTGCATGTCTTCTTGTTCTAGACGTATCCAAACACCTTCATTATTTGTAAGCTGAATATAAAGGATAGATTATTAAAGATAAGGAAACGAGATTCTTGCTCAGCTCGCCTTTGAACCCATATAGAAGACAACGTAAACTAATGTGTTATCAAGTCGAGTGAAGCGAGACGAGAAATTTTTATTTAGTTCATCATGTCGGGAATTGTTTATGTATTCTTGTCGTATTATCACTGTAAGGGTAGTGGCCCAGGTCAGGATGACCTTGATCTCATATGTGTAAACCCTGGACCGCAATTCCAAGCAGCACAACCGTGAAATGTAAGCAAAATTGTCTCGACAATAAACGAAGGTATTTTCGTGGTAATGTTTATATACAGTCTCTTGATATTTTGGTTGAGGTTCGCCACACATCAAGGTCAATAATATTTGGAGATTTGAACCCAGTTTTCATGTTTTTTGCAAGAGATTGTGATATTTTTGAAGCGAGGAGGATAAGAGGGAATCCATATATATAGCATTGTATAGTTCGTACGCACGAAATTTTGTGTCCCCTCTCTCCTTATCTTAAGCGTAAGCATGTACGTTGATTTTTGAAAAATCTTTTATATCCTAAAAATGCGTTTTTATATGCAAGATGATACCCTTCCCTTGTACTCTCTCGGTATATTGATCTTTGATTTCGAAAGACAAACTTATAAGCCTCGTTGGTATCCAAGTATCGATTCAAAATTACTGTGTGCCACGTGATCACTCAGAATAAAATTCGAGATAAACATTGGCGCTTTGCCAATTCAACCCATACAAAATCTTGCAACCGGGGCAGTTATTTGCCTGTAACCCAAGAAATATTGAAGCTATCACAAAAAGTCACTCGCACCATTTAATCAGTATAATTAGACCATTCCAATAAATATAACAAATTTCGCAAATTTACGGACTTAACGTAAATATTTGATCAATATCCCCTCTGAGAACAACCTTTCGTATTTATTAGAGACTATTAATTTTGGTCTCGTTGGAAGTGGCTTCATGTCCTGAAAAAACGGTAAAAGACTTTTTTGTGATAGTTCAAGTATTTCTTGAGTTATAGGCCAAAAACCGCCCGCGTGATGATATTTTGTATACAGAAGAT
>JAUCNG010122209.1:0-21228 GCA_032353305.1 Cephalothrix spiralis
TTGTTCAGTTTAAAATTATTTAAAAAGTAAGTTAAAGTAAACTGTTTATTAATTATTTACCCTCGCACTGACTGGGCTGGGGGAACAAGTCTACTGGAGAATTTTTGGTGAGCATTTGTGCTTATAGTTATACTACATCTTGCTGAAACTCAGCCTCTGATTGGTCAGACTTAAGTCACGTGACCGCAATTATCAGTAGAAAATCTGGTAGTCTGTAAAATCGCTTCAATAATTGTATGTTTTGCTTTTGTAATTAATTTTAGTCACAGTATAAACATTTTAACTTTGATTTTGCTGCAGTTATTCTGAAACTAATGTGCAGAATAACCGATAATTGTCGAGCACTGCACAACCACCCTGTTAGGGAAGATGCATCGCCCCTCTGATGTGGAAACGACAACCATTTTGAATCAGTGTAGTAAGAGCAGTCACCCATCCAAGTAAAACCTTTAATAGTCAATGTTGCTTAACCTCAGGCAAACACCTGACAGACCTACTGAGCCAAGTTGACAACTGTCATGCTCAACACTGTTTTTTGAGTCAAGCACAGGCCAGGTATACCGGGGTATTAACAAACAAGTGAAACAACAAATTGACAAAGTACAAACCAAGAACTACGAACTGGTTGATAGGATTGAGTTAGGATCTTCAAATTTTTTCCATTAGATGGGCTCATTGAGCTCTTCAAAAGGTCCGGTATGAAAACTTTGCAGTGTGTGAGGAACTTATTCCTCACGCACCCACAATCTTTTTTCGTGCAGTGCTCTTTAAAAATTGCGCATAAGCATCAACAAAAACAAAAAATCACTTAGAAATCATGCACAAGATTGAAAAATCACTTTCAATTCGCGCACGTCTAAATTATCATCATCAAACATGTGTTTTTTTTGCGGCAACTTTCTGAATTCTGCGTGTTTGTATCAAACGGCAATGATTTTTGATCATTTGATTCTGCGTGATTGTATCAATCGGCAACAATTTTTGATCATTTGATTTGTCACTGGTTGTACCACGTGATCGTACTGTTGATACGATATATCCTATAAATCAAAGGGAATTTGAGGTAAGTTAATATACTTAAATTTAGCAAAAAAGAAGGTCAACAAAAAGGTAAAATCGTGCATACTTCTTGATTTAGCAAAAAATAAAAAAAAGGTAAAATCGCGCACTGGGTTTTATAGTAAGAATCATGCATTTTAGTTCGTGAAAAATAGGTTCCTCGTGCACTTGGCAAAGTTTTCATACTGGCAATAGGTGTCACCTCTGTTTTCCTCTAAGCGTTACCTTGTGACGTCACAAGGACTCATATGAATACACACAGCTCACATGGATTTGTCAGTACAGGCTCTGGTCGTGGAACAAGAAGCAGCTAGTTCTGCCCATCAGTTTTCATGGTTGAAAATTATTAATGAAGACAGATAAGTTTTGAGACAATTTATATGTTATAAATAAGTTTTTAGACAATTTATTTGTTATATTTGAAGCAAGTTCCGATTTTATTTCGGTTGGTTTTTATAAAATAGAAGATTGTTACATCTTTGCCTCAATATATTGAAACAAGGCACGTGGTTCAGGACAATGGCTGCCAATGTTCAATTTGTGATTTTGCAGAAATTGAACCTGAAAAATCATTTTCTATGTTACTTAGATATATTATTTTTTGTATCAGAGAGGGAGATTTAAGATTTAGAAGCAGTTAATATGCTACTCAAGTCGTAAACAAGAGGTAGGTATCTGTACTCAGTGTACTAAATATACTTAAAAAAAGTCAGGGGGAAAAAACCTGTACTTTAGCACTGCTCGGTATTGTTCAGTGCATTATGCATAGACTACCATAGAGGGTCAGATTCCCCAGGTAAATCCAAGCATATAAGGAGCCATCATAAGGCTAAGACTCGGGACTAAGAGACAAAATTTCTAGTCCTTGTTAACTGAAAATCTGATAGTCTCGCTCTCAGTCTCAATCTCATAGTCGGGTTGAATCTGAATTCTGAACACTGAGTTCACATAAACATTTCAATATCCGATGGATAAATTAAGATCAGATTCAGTTTCTGTACAGTACAGACATACTCTGGATAGCACCAACATTGACATGAATTAATATGAGGTTGAAGACTAATAAGAAATTATGATATGGATGCTCTTGTCAGTGCCAAGAAATTAATCGAAGATCAATAGAAATTGAACAACCAGGCAGTTCAATGTTATTTTTTATCGAAAGGACAAGACCATAATAACAACTACAGGGTAGAGAAAACTACCTTAGACCCAACTAAAGGGTAAGAATTATAATGGTGCTAATGACAATGAAAAAAGATTCATTATAAGTTTAGAAAATAAACTTGAGGCATTATTAGCAATGGGAAACAACAGATCTAGAGCTAGAAGTAAATATCAAAATAGATATATATCTAGATCACCAAGTTCATATAGATCATGCAAGGTCACCCCATAAATCCCATAAAATATGCCAGCTGTATAGATTTCATAGAACATCTCACTGATAAAGATCATTTAATAAGTAGATATGAATTTCTTCAATTTGATGATCAATCAAAAGAAAGCTTCTGGTAGTGAAAATTTTTTTACTTTAAGATGTAAACACTAACCAAGATGAAGAGTTTCTTGCTAAGATAAGATAAGAGGTCATAGGACATGAAGTGTCTAAAGACCTTAAGATGAATATGGAATCTGCTCTAGATATGAGACCTATGAATAAAATTCAATTTACTAAAAAAGCTGGTATATACAAAATACCTAATAACTTTAATTGCTTTTTCTGAGAAATATAAACTCTGAAATTAAAGACAATTGATCAATTTCAAGGGAAAATTTAGAATGATTCTAAATTTGACAAGAATGAATAAATTTACAAAATATCACCATTTAAGATGGAAAAAATTAAACATGCAATGACATGATTTATTTTATTTACTAGATCTAAAAGATGATTTTTTAGTTTTAAAATGCACAAGAGGAATCAAAAAATCCTAAGAAATTTTGGTAGAGGGAAACTCTTCCAATATGGCTAAGTCCTGCACTCAAGGTATTTACAAAAGATACATGTGTGCCATTTTCAATACTAAGGGAACAAGGGTTTCTTTCAGTATTCTTTGGTGATTCATGTTTGCAAGGGCAAATATTGTTGAAATGCTGGGAGAATAATACTAAGGAAACAAGGGTTTCTATCAGTATATTTCATTGATGATTCATGTTTGCAATGGCAAACATTGTTAGAATCATATACTATGGAAACAAAGATTTCTATCAGTATATTTTATTGATGATTCATGTTTGCAAGGGCAAACATACATTGTTAGAATCATATAATAATGTCAAAACGACATAGGTATGGTATTTTAATTTTAGTACACCCAATCAAATCCATTTTTATTCCTACAAAAGTCTTAAATTTTTGGGAATTTATTTATGGTCTGTATCAATCATCTCTCTAACTCCTAAAAGAATTATGAAGATCAAAGAAAGCTGCAAAAAATTGATGACTCAGTCACATGGGAAAATAAGAGGAGTGGCTTGGGTAGCAGGACAGATGGTTGCATCTTTTCCTGCATTATCATATAGGCAGGCCTCTTGAGAGACAAATAGTTTTGGTTAAAACCAAAAGAAATTTTGATACAGAAATAATCGACACAGATGAAATGAATGATCATTTTTAATGTTGGTTAATAAATATTGAATCTCCCAGTGCATCTGTATCAGATGAGATCTAAAATCCATTTTAAATTTTTAGAAATTAATGCAGCTGTCTTTGGTCTTCAATATATGTGATTTATATAAAAAATACAGGGTACATTCAGCAATATTGATTTAAGACTGAGAATATTGGAAATGATGCTAATAAATTTTTTGTTAGTTAGTTATGTAAAACTACATACAATGTAAGGCTGTGGTATGTGCAACTATTTTAAGTTTGATTTTTGGATATATCAAACTTGTATAATATTGAAGTTTGCATGCTTAAAACCCACTCATCCAGATCTGCTGGAGCTGCAGCAAGTTTAAGTTTTGACCAAAACAGGAAGTTTTTGAAGAGGCGGGAAGTCGGGGAAAAAACTTGCCAAGTTCTGGAACAAGCCATTTGTAAACATAATGAAAAGAGTGGAGACAAAAGTTGGATGTTTTAGTTATTGTTATTTGAATAAACAAACAAGCTGTTAAATTGAAAATTAGATGAAAAAGCAGAGAATTTTCAATTGTTAAATTAAAAATAAGCTGAAAAGCTAAGAATTGTCAATTGTTGAATTGAAAATAAGCTAAAAATGCGAAGTTAAGTTGAATATTAAGTCAGCTGGAAAGCGAATAATAATTCAGATATGCTTTTATTGCATTGTAAATAATATGTAGGTTTGAAATACACAAGTCAGCTGTGAAGATTCATATGAGTCCTTGTGACGTCACAAGGTAAATCAAAATTGATAAATTGTACTAACACCTCAATCCGTATTACGAGGTGAAGTACAATTAAGATTTTGAGGTTCCTTGTTAAGGAACAAAAGGGCTAATATGCCCACCCTTAATTACTTTGGAACGTTAAAATCAGTTGGATATACCCGCTAAAAATATTCGCTTGGTTGTGTAATTTCAAACCCTTTGAAGACTGACAAATCCATGTGAGCTGTGTGTATTCATATGATCCCTTTTGTTCCTTAACAAGGAACCTTAAAACCTTAATTGTACTTCACCTCGTTATACAGATTGAGGTTATTACAATTTATCAATTTTTGAGATATATCACATCTTGTAAGGGTTAGAAACGCCAAATTAGGGAGCTCGAGACTGAGCCGAACAAAGGTTGGCTTATATAATTTTAAAGAAAAGGGGACAGTGCACAATTATTTTCATCTTGTAACGAACTATAAAAACATTAGATACTAGCAAGAATTCTTGATACTAGCAAGGGTCAAGTAAATGACTCATTACAAACCCTGAGCTCGGGGGCCCTTAGGAATCGCTTTAAAGCTACTACCTATCGTTACGCCACTGGGTAATCGACGGTTCTAGACTATTATCTTCTTACGGTCTTAGAGCCAAGATCATAAGATCATCGTCTAGAATTCCAATTTTTCGAATTTGATTTATTTAAGAAATTCAAAAAACACCCCTGAGCTGGATTTTGAATATACATGTATACACCCCGTGCCACGATATTATGCAAGTACGTTTTTTGGCTATTTATAAAAGAAGAATAATGCAGTGGCCAAAAATGTTTTACATGGTGTTCTTAGTTGATTATTACGATAATCCAAGAGGTTTTACCCCATCCACCTACTTGCTGAGCATGCAGAATAGAGATATTCAAGATTTGAGGTGTGCCCAGGTGTGCCACGTTATTATGCATGGTGTCAAATTTTTCAAAAAAACAACTGAACAACCAAATTATACTGGATTTGTGGTTGTTTTAATTTAATAGCACCCTTATAACATATCTAGATACAATGGACTGGTACAGCACCATTTTAATTTTCGAAAAATGCATCAATGAGAAGATGCTGAATCTCGTACTCTAGATTATCAATTTCTTCGCCTAAGTTGCTCCCAGCACTTTTTTTTTGCTCGTGTTCCCTTTCATTTGGAAATTCTCCCTTACCATGGCAAAAATTTTAGTCAATGTCAACGGGAAAGGCTCCAAATGAGAATTTAGCATCTTTTCATCTTGAGCATCTTGGTGATAAATCATGAGAATTTGGGTACCACAAAAAAATTTCCCATTCATTTTGCTTCAGACAGCTTCGGAACATGATTGTCTATGATTTTGCTGTTGAGTGATGTCCAAGCATGCGCATTTATGCCATTAGTTTAGTTGATTAAAATTTCAACAACAAATCATACTGAAATTGTGTACTATTAAGCCTGTCGTTAAAATGTCGTTAAAATAAACTCAATTAAGTGCATAAATGCGCATGCACGGATAACACTGAACAGCATAGTGATAGACAATCATGTTTCGAAGCTGTCTGAAGCAAAATGAATGGGAAATTTTTTTGTGGTACCCAAATTTTCATGATTTATCACCAAGATGCTCAAGATGAAAAGATGCTAAATTGTCATTTGGAGTCTTTCCCGTTGACATTGACTAAAATTTTTGCCATGGTAAGGGAGAATTTCCAAATCATAGGGAACACGAGCAAAAAAAAAGTGCTGGGAGCAACTTAGACGAAGAAAATGATAATCTAGAGTACGAGATTCAGCATCTTCTCATTGATGCATTTTTCGAAAATTAATATAGTGCTGTACCAGTGCATAGTGTCTAGATATGTTGTATGGGTGCTAATAAATTAAAACAACCACAAATCTAGTGTAATTTGGTTGTTCCAGTTGAAATTTTCTTGAAAATTTGACACTTGCATAATAACGTGGCACACCTCAAATCTTGATTATCTCTATTCTGCATCCTCAGCAAGTAGGTGGATGGGGTAAAAGCCCTTGGGTTATCGTAATAATCAACTAAGAACACCATGTAAAAAAAATTTTGCCACTGCGTTTCTTCTAGAAATAGCTAAAAAACGTACTTGCATAATATCGTGGCACGGGGTGTACATTATAAAAAAATACTTTAATATTTTAGGAAGTATCTGAGGTTGGGGGAAATAATTGTCAAACATTTGAAAAGATTCAACTCAAAATTTTGATTTTTCGGCTAGCGCAAAGTAAAAGAAAAAATTATCTTAAATTTAAGAATAATCCAATAACTGTGTACTTTAGCTCATTTCTGATGCCATATTTGGATTCCTGGGCAAAAAATAGGCCTATGGTAAAAATTTCAAATTTCAAATTTTACCTATGGTAAATGATTCAAAATCATTTGAACACCGGTCAAATTAGCATGCATCTGAACAGATCCACAATATGGACCTGGGGTTTATTTGTTTTGAATAATTCAATAATCTTTTTAATTATTCTATAAGGGGGCGTCTCAAAATGTCGACAGTTATTTCTATCCGGACAACTTACGGATAGCTTTTACCCCCACCCCCTTCCCCCTCCAAACGGACTTCACTGAGAAAAGAAGTGTCGATTTTCAAAGTGTGCATATATATTATAGGAAGCATTCTTCAACCTTGCAGAGAGGCTTACATAGAGTGATATGCCTACACGAGTTAATAACCAATCAAAAACATTTAATGGACAAAACTATTTCTTTATTAGGTAAATACTCAGGTTTTTCGACAATCGACAGTTCAGGTTTAATTTTCTATCCGTCCAGGCCTCAACCCCCTCCCCCCCTATCCGTAAGTTGTCCGGATGGAAATAACTGTCGACATTTTGAGACGCCCCTAAGTTTTTTAATAATTTATTATTTTTTTTAATTTAATAAATTTTAATAATTTAATAAATTTTTGATTATTTGATATTGTCCCCAGCCCAAGTGGTCCCCCCAAGTTGGAGTGCATGTATAGTCCAAACTATAGGCACTTGCCCCTCGGATAAACCTTTCTATACTTTATCCGAGTACAGACGGATCATGTGTTTGTATTTTTCCTCACCTTCTCTACAGGGGTTCTACAGGTGTAGGATCAAAAAATCTAGCGGCATGTGAAATGCAAACTATTTGCGATTTTAGACCTAGGTCTCTATTTAAACCCAGGTTTAATTTTGACTAGGGTTCAAATTGTTGCATGAGAACACGCCATAAGACACCATATTAGCCACTCTGCCAAGAAGTGAGAGTGCAGTGCTTGAATTTTTTGGTACCCGAACATAGCTCATTTGGGCAAATTGGCCGGTTTCGGTTTTTGATTTCAGGTACTTAAAAGGCCTAGACCATAAAAAAATTTGGTTTGTAGGATGGAGTTTGATATCTTTACTGGCTAGTGCACTTGTCATAATAACTATTTTGGCACAGTGCCAAATTGAAAATTAGCCTATTTTTACCACCATTTACATCTCTGAGGCTTTAGTTCTGAGATGAAATTTTCCCAAAAATGCGAAGATGGATTGAAACGAAACGTCAGTTCGTTTTTCAAAATTAAAAAATATAAATTTTAAAACCTTTTATTGTGGACTTTTCAACTATATTATACTCTATCATTTTTCACAATAATTCGCGAGGGGCAAATCGCTCCCATTTTGGGTGTAGAGTAATAAAAATAATATAAAAGAACTAATTAAAGTTAATGAAAATTTTAAAAGTTAATAAAAATTAATAAAAGTTAATAAAAATTAATAATAATTAATAATAATTAATTATTAATTGCTTGTACTGTAATAAAACGATTTGCCCCTCGATAAATCGATTAAGCACTAACTTTTCCAAAATTCGAGAGGACCACCCTAATATATATTATTACTATTTTATTTCAGAGAGAAGAATTAACCTCAGAAAGCGATGGGAAGATAAGGGAATTAATGACTTCAATCTACAATGTACGGGAACAAATTAGGAAATCGGGGGACAAAATCATAAGAAAATGGTCTAAATGGTCTGAAAAACGGTTCCAGTGCTATATAGTAACACACTTATTGTCCCCGCTCAATAAGGATATTGTTAATATGGAGAAGGGTATGTTTTGCCCGTGCCGATGTCAAAAACATGTGATTAGTGGAAAGACTAGCATAGGTAATAATTTGACATTATTTTTAAGAGGGATCACGTACATAAAGTCGGGCCATAAAATGTAAAGAACAATCGATGGGACTGAGTACATTCGTTTTACTAAAAGTACTTTTTTAGGATTCGCTATTGACTTCTAGTATACTGTTAGAATTGGCACATAATTGATGTAGATTGTTAAAAATAATCTTTATTTTTAACATCTATGCAATCAACTATCATTTTTATTCATAACTCTTTTATTAAGCGGTTAATTCTAATTAAAAAACCGAATGTCGGTTATATTAGCGATTGATAGTAAGAATTACTATTGATCTTTTGAATAGATTTACTATTAATCTTTATAACTAATAATCGTGAGTTTCTTTTCGATTAATCTTTAAAAAGACGAGTATAAAGATTAATCTTTAAATAAAATAGCTCGTACATTAACACTTATTTGGCAAATTTGACCCCCACTAAATATCTCCGAATCGAATGGAGATTGAAACTTGAAATTTTTTATACGCTTAGATCGATATCTCAACTGAATTTTTGGTAGGTTTGAAAAAAATATATTTTCAACTTTGGCCCTGGGGGCTAATTTAGTTAGTGACGTCATCAATTTTTGGGAAATTTATGTACAAAAAAACATGAAGGTAGACAGCAATTAAACGATAACAGAAGACAGGTATATAAAATGTTGTGTGGCAGTTGGATTCGGTATAACACATTATTCCATCGTGAAAAAAATGGGTGGCGAGGTTAGCCCTCTCAAGGTCATAATGTATTATGTATGTAGGGTGTTGTTCTGCAATATGGGGTTATAAATTGATTAACACTCGTAATTCAGACATTAATATAGATAGAATTATGAAATTTTGTATGGTACCTTGAGACAAATTTAAGAAAAAATATTAATTATTTACTTGTTGGGAGCCAATTTAGTTTGTGACGACACAACGTTTTTTAGTTTCCCATATACCGAGAATAAACTCGAGGCCTTGTGTAGTTAGAAAGACCGTACTTTTTATATGTAGAAGCAATCTACAATCAAAAAATTACAATTTTGTATTTATGAGATATCGATTTTTTCTATAAACCGAAATGAACGACCGTCATTGTAAAAAAAATTGACTCATATTTTAGATTGGCCTAATTAGAGGCCCGCGGGGGGTTGTTGGAGGGCGATACTAACCTTTGTATACTAAGGTAGTGGCCCCCCTGATGAAGAAAAATCCAATTTTTTTCACTTTTGGATGGCCAGATAGATTTTAGGAAATATCACCAAAAATTGGCAAGATCGAAAAAACACAAGGGAAGTTATTAGCAAAACACCTCAGGTGGGGGCAAATTTTGCCCGTCTAGTGCGTATAGGGTTACCGAACGGTACATTTGATTCATCCAAATATCATTTCTTGTCTAACCCGTATATACACGTCTGATGAAGTGTTAGGATTATATGAGTCGGGTCACAGTATAACAAAGAGACGGAGCGTCATCTAACACCGAGTTTAGTAAGTGTTTGTTGGAAAAAATATGCTTGAAAATGGAACAAATGAGCAAAAAACAGTATAACATTCATTTATCATGTTTAAAATAATTCTTTTGTGTGATTTACGGTTGGTTGTTATAATGTTGAAATAGTCTGCAAACACGGTGTCCCTTAAGCTTTTCTTGGATTAAAAAAACATACATTTGATGATCTTTTGGGGTTTGGTAGTATCAATACCGTTGAGAACAAAATCCTCGGATAGCAAGTTTTCGAGAAAATTCGATATGTCTAAATGGAGAATTTTCGTACATAAATCTGCAGTTTACAGCCATTTATATCCATTTAGAACATGTAAATGTACAATTAGTGGAGGGACATAAACATGGGCATAACGCATGATTAAGGCATATTAGGAAATCGATTTGACTGTTCAGTCGAGCGGAACGAGTATTTTCAACTACAATGCAAATAAGGTAAAGTCAACTCATAATTGACGTGAATGCATTCCATTGCATTTGCAAAACTTTATTGTCAGGTGACCTTGACCATTCATGATCTAAATGAGATAAAAGTTATATATTTTTTATTTTTATTCGCTTGGGAATGTTTACAAAATGCAATCATTTATGCCATATGATGTATCAATGATTATACCAGATTTTTAAAATAGGTGACCTTGAGCTTTTATTAGTATCCTTAACTGGTTTTTAAAGCGTATGCTTTCCCTATATATTTAATCTGGACTGGTTTCTACTTTATCTATTATGCATATAGTTCGTATTTTTATCATAACAAATTGAAACTAGAAGTTCCGCAGGAACATTCAAAAGTTTTCACTTACAGAACACGGTGTCCCTTAAGGCGCGCCAACTTTCGAACGGTATATCATCGGATTTTTTGTTTGATTTAGGTAGCTGAAATCCTACTTATCACAGAACCCGTGTCAAAAAAATAGCTTATCGGGACCGATTTCGATTAATTTCGATTTTTAAAAATCGATAGTCGATATTTGGACCATTAATGGCCGATTTGAGGCATTTATAATGATTTTAGCCTATACAAATTTATTATGAGCTAATAGAAATAGGGTAATAATTAGTTAAATGACGTCATTGTTGAGTCAGTATAATGGTTCAGTGATGCGTAACGACAATTTTTTAAATTTTTTCGTCTTGATACAATGTACTAACTTGTATTTGGTAATGTCGGAGCTTCCTATTACTTATCTAGCCATGCCCTTGTCCTTCTGTAGTCAGTTATTGTTATATATCCGATATGTGACGTCATAGATTGCTTTTTGCGACCGTTTATGAAGTACATAAAATTGCTTAAATTCGTAAAATTCGGTATAAAACCGGAAGTTGTCATTATGCAGAAATGAAATAGGTATGTTTATCATATATTTATCCTCAGCTGCTATTCCATGTTCACCTGCAGCCTAATTAATGGTTGTACACAACAGAAAAGTTACTTTTAAATTAAATTTTTGTATATTTTTAATTTAGATACAGCCCCTGACGTCATATATTATGATTAGATGTACACTTATCCCACATGGTATGATGTGATAAGACATATTAAAGATCATTAAAAGTTTTTTCAGAGCAGTTATGAGTCCCTAAGCTTACTACATCTGGTTTTATTCCAAACTACATAGACCTTATTCTTCATTTTCTAAAATGCCTGAATCTAGATCCGGCCCTCTGACGTCATATAATAGGTTATTGAAGCATTTTAACACATGGGGATGGGCAGTTGGAGATGAATGTATGATAAACAGACCCATTTTATGTCTGTATACTGACAACTTCCGGTTTTATACTGAATTTTACGAATTTAAGTAATTTTATGTACTTCATAAACAGCGATCTATGACGTCGGATATCGGCTATATATACCAGTAAATGATTACAGAAGGACAAGGGCAGTGCTAGAGAAGTAATAGAAAGCTCCGACATTACTAAATACAAGTAAGTACATTGTATTAAGACGATTTTTTTTTTAAAAATGTCGTTACGCATCACTGAACATTTATACCGACTCAACAATGACGTCATTCAACTAATTATTACCCTATTTCTATTAGCTCATAATACAAGTCGGCAATTTTTGGTCCAAATATCGACTATCGATTTTTAAAATCAAAATTAATCGAAATCGGTCCCGATTAAGCTATTTTTTGGACACTGGTTATGTGATAAGGAGGTATTTATTAGCTACCTTAATCCAAAAAAAAATCCGATGATATACCTTTTGAAAGTTGGCGCGCCTTAAGGGACACCGTGAGAAGGCTATATATTGCATAGTTGTTTTGAGAGTAATTAAATGGTGTACACATTTCTTATAGATAAACCTTGATGCCCTTAAAGTATTCATTTGACATAATATTGTATAATGGTTACATTGTAAAGATGAAAATATTTCAGATAAATCAGAGAAATTTACCAAAACCGCGCATGCGCATTTCTATCAAAACCAAAATAGGTCGACTGAATCCAGAATGTCCACATTTCTATTAGTGCGTAATATATATGTACGCCCTAAAACCAATTTTAAGGTCATCCTAGGGGTTTTGTGGAATTAAGAATGAAATTTATTTTTTTTACAAATATCGTTCTCCGGCTCCCTAGTGTCAAAAAGTAAATAAAGAAATATTTTATTTCAGAAATGAAAACTAGAGAATACTTTCGTGTGAATATACCTAGGTTTGATTAATATTATTATTTATATAAGTTATTAACCATTAAAAAGAGGTCTGTAAATTCACATTATGCAGTCATTTCCGCCTTCAAAATATGATATACAATTCAAACCAAGACCAAAGTATGTATTTTTTAGTAATACATGTTTTGTGCGGTCTGTGAGTTTTTGCAATTTCTATGTGGGCCTCAAGGGCAAAAAACGGCATTTCGCAGACACGCTATATTTTTCAGTTGTCATAATCTCAGCTATCCGACATCGTAGAAACTAGAGTTTTATATCAGTGCAACCGTACTTCTCTTGTCAGTAACATTAACTTGAAATCTCATTGGTCAGATTAACATATGAGGGGATGGACTGCATCAAAAATCTGTCAGTTTTCCTTCAAACTCGCGCGTAAACCTCAGAATAATTTTATCCTCTTCGAGCCAGATGCCTTAAAATTCTACCACATGTGGTTATCTCGAGAGCTCTAATATCTGATCGGATTATCATACGCACCTGTAGACCAGTCATTATACTCAAATTATGAATTAAAAAATATCTCTACCAACGGTAGATTAAGTCAAATTTAATGTTATATTATAATTTGTCTTTCACTTGGGAAAAAAATCTTGCATAATTATGTAAGTTTGATAAAAATCGGACCACAAGAACCGAAAACTAGATCAAACAACTACCGACGCGGATATTTTTTGACTGTATTAAAAATTAAGAGCTTATTTAACAACAATTTATACATCAAAATGACCAGGATTAATTTAGGTTTTCGAATATTTTACTGAAGTTGTCGTTTTCGAGATTTTTTTTTGAAATGTCGTATATGTCTGAAGTATTATTCTGACCGCTCTGTAACCCTTAACAGAGCATTTCCCTTTATCACCGTTATGTTTATATTAGCCGGGAAATTCAAATTATCTGAAATAAGCTTCAACATCTGCGGGAGAAATGCTTATTGAGCATCTCAGTTTTGTATGATTTTATGATTTTCTCGCAAAACCCCTTGTATGACCTTAACAGATATATTGGCAATTTTCAGTTTACAGATAAACACCCGAAATTTGCCAAAATATGGCCCATATCTGAAAAACTATAAGAGATAGAGAAAAATGGAGCAGACACTTCCGAAAGAACCGGATGAGATCTATTCAACTATGAAATTTGAAGGTCCTATCACAATCAGAAATATTTTTTACAATTTTTGAGAAATTGTCATAAAAATGAAATTTTAGAAAAAATGATTTTGCGGCGAAACTATTAACATTTTGTACAGATTTATATTATAAAAAGTTGTAGAGCTTGGTATTATCTATCAACCTGCAAATTTTCGGCGTGATCACTCAACCGTGAAAGGAGTTATGGTTATTTAAATACGTTAACTTACAGCGCCACTCGTGCAGTAGCAGTGGCGTAACGCAACATTTGGGGCCCCCGTCAATTTTTGCTCGGGGCCCCCCGAGCTCAGTGGCTCCCCGTCACGCCACTGTGCAGTAGCGGTGACCTAAATAAAATTTCCGGCTCGATAGATCGATAGTATATCAGTAGCAGATTTTTTTCATTTCATAGAAAAAGTCTAGGAGCATAAATTGTAGGAAAAAAATGCAGCGCCCCTAGCGGTGAAAGTATAAATATATTGGTTATGCGATAATACAGCCTAGCATTTGAAGGTCTTATCAAGTACTACCTACTTACAGAATTTTAAATTTATACCTGTCGTGGTTACTGAGCTTGAACGATTTTAAGATTTTTACAAAACGCCACCTATTGGCGAAAATAACAATAATTAAAAAAATTGAACCAGTTTCCGGCCAACAGGTCACCTATATCTATCATTAGTACAAATTTGGTACAAATCCATCGAGTAGATCCTGAGATCTGAAGTTTAGAATAATAATAATCTTGGTAAAAACAATAAGTTTAACACTTCGTGAAAGCTTAATAAGAAATGTCAAGGTAATTTGTCAAATAAAATGGTCCTTCGACATTGAAAATTAGAATATCACCACGGCAGTATGCCGATATTTTGCTAACACACAATTCATAGCACATATTACCAAGGTAATGGTGTTTGGAAAATTTAATATATACAGTTATTGCTGTTCAAGGTAAGTGGTCAAGGTAAACTGACCTTAAGGCTTCGCAAATGCAATGGAATGTATTAACGGATATCAGGGTCTCAATTATGAGTTGGCTTTACCTTATTTGTATTCCCATTTTGGGTCGCAAAGTGAAAATTAGTTTAAAAGTCTCGTTCCGCTCGACTTCATTCCTAATATGCCTAAATCATGCGCATGTTCATATCTCCTAATAGTACATTTACATGGTCTAAAATTAGTATAAATGGCTGTAAACTGCAGATTTATGTACGATAATTCGCCATTTTTGAAATATAGATTTTCTCGAAACTTGCTATCCGATGATTTTGTTCTCAGCGGTACTGATACTAGTACATATAAGCCTACCAAACCCCTAAAGATCAAAAAATGAATATTTTATTCAATCCAAGAAATGCTTAAGGGGACACCGTGCACATGGAGTTATGATCAGTCATATGTGACATGCTCTTTATCTTGTAGCCAAACTTTATTTATTGATGTAAGCGTTCTATTATTGGATTGAATATAATCAGGAAGATAAGGACCGTGCGTGTCGCCTTGAAAAACACATTTTTTGAAGTTGCAGGAAGACCACTGTTTTGTAACCACGATTCTGTTAATGTTACTATAGAGTTGATATAATACTTTGTCCCTATTCGTCCTAAAGTATCTTCTAAGTTCTTTCCACGCTTTAACCTATCAATAAATAAGGTTAAAACACTTTGAATTCTTGGCAAACGTTTTGCGTGAGGAGTACAAACGTAACATCACTTGCACAAAATATTGTTAATTTTTATTATTATTATTTTATCACTAATTATTTTATAAACTTTTTCAGGTGTCCCTTCGAAGACATATTACGGTAAACTTGATATTGTTGTCGGAGGAGGTGATGCTGTCAAATTTGATGATGCTGTCGAATCAGATAGAGTACTTCGAAGTGGAAGTGACATATCATCAGCAACAGCAAGTGCCGCAAAACCCACACTAATTCGAAGTGACAGTGAACTGTCATCAACAAGTGGCATATCATCAGCAAGTATCATATCATCAGCAAGTATCATTACAATGGATGATAATGATAGTTATGATGATGATAAACCTAACCTTGATGATGATGATGATGATGATGATGATGATGATGATAAAGATGATGATGAGTCAGTTGAAGAAAATGAAACATCATATTCATCCTGTGATACTGACAACACTTATCAAGATGATGGAGGCGATAATAAAGATTACGGTATTGGTTACGCAACAGCAAGTGCACCATCATCTACCATGCACAATTGCGCAACAATGATAGAAGTAAAAAAAGGAGGAAAAGAATCTGTACATGAAGATGTAATCTCTCAAGTAATTTCTCAAGTAATTACGTTTGCATTTACGGAAAGGAACCGTTTTAGAAAAGCAGGTGCACAATGTGGGCGGAATTTCTTAGCAAAAAATATTCTCATAACCAAACGAGTTTTCTGTGTCTATTTTTATGATACAGAAAACGATATATTGGTTAGATCCCGATATTATCAGCTAAGTCATCCTCCTAATATTGTCCTTCTCGGAATACTTATGAATTTTGAGGTATTCTTTAAAGAAGCTAACTTATCGTCCTGCCACTCCTGCGAAAAATTGAATTTCCAAGAATTGGTATCCAAAAATGATATGGAAGGGTATAACGAGATTTATCAGTATATGCCTCATGTCGGTCGAAATCGAACCACGATGACAAATGTACTAAAGAAAAAACGTCAGAGGAGTCCAGACGAAACAGTGCAGACCGATTATGGAACCTCTCCAAAGAAAAAGAAAGAAGTTGAAAAATGATAAGAGAATACTACTGTTGTAGTTTTCTTATATGGAAGTCCTGGATTTTTTTCCGCTCTTGCGAGAATATATTATTAATTGAAATATTGAATAACTGGGTTAGTGACTAGTAACCCACTATTGTTGCTCCGATTTTCAAATTCACGTTTTTAAAGGCTGACCAAGATATACGAGTTCATTGATATATGGCTAATTATTATTATCATTATTATTAGGCCTTTTATAGGCAAATGCATTTATTGAATTTTTTCATTTTTATGAATTGCGATGTTGCTTCAATTATTTGGTGAAATCGCAAAAGCGATCCACAACCCTCTTTAAGCTGCTAAGTATTTCACCGTATATTTGATTTTTTCATGAAAAAAGGACTGTGGTGCTACAAAATGATGGGATTAGAATTTTGATTTTTGGTCTTGTTATTAAAAAAAATTAAATCAAAGGCCCAGTTGCCATGGTTTATCATGATCTACAAGAAAGAAGTTAAAAAATGATAAGAAAATATACAAACTACTGTTATAGTTTTCTTATATGGAAGTCCTGGATTTTTTTCCGCTCTTGCGAGAATATATAATTGCATGGTGACAAGTGCCTCATATAATTCCTATTATTCCTATTAAAAAAATAGGAATCCTATATTTCCTATTTTTCTTGAAAACCTCCTATATTTCCTATAATTTCGACAAAAAATGATTAAATTTCCTTTTCATGCACTGATATGATTTAACTGCATAATTTAATGAAAATGGTGTCAAAAAATTCTCGCCTCGCTTCGCTCGACATATTATTTTATCATTTAAGGTTTATTTGTGTAAAGGTGGGTGCTAAAAATTGGAGATTTATTATAGCTAGAGTCTCTGAATAAATTATATGCATAGATCATATCTATTTATTGAAAAGCAAAAATAAATTGTTTGTAGTTTGTAATTATTAAAAAATTCACTCATATTATCAAAAATAACTCATAAATTGCTAGAAAACCTTAAAAAATCTCATAAAAACCAAAAAATCTCCGAAAATAGCAAAAACGACTATGAGGCCCGATAAGGATAACAATATGTTGAATGTCTTATGAGCCCAATACAAGCTATTTTGATGCGGAAATTCAGTCCCCTCCCCAAAATGAAAAATATCACTTTTCTAATTCATCCAAATCCGTTGAGAAATCAAACGGGAGAGGAGGTAGAGGCCTTCAGAGAGCTCAAAATTCCCAAAAAACGGACCCCCTTAAAGTTCTCAGAAATGTTCTATTAGCCCCCTAAATCGACAATTGAATCCGCAAATAATCTATTATTCGTTATACATTAGCATTATGTTTTCTATATTAACCCACATTCTGCAAAATTCATATTATTTGTAGTTCTTTGTATTTGATTTTTTCGGTGAAGACTCGGAGGTAAAAAATTTTATCAAGAGGAATTTTTATATCGCTGAAATCTATTATTCTATGCTTAATTTACCTGTAAACCCATTTTTTGTTCTAGAAATTATGAAAAGTTCCATATTACCCGAAATTTTTGCTCAAATTCTCCTATTTGTTCCTATATTTTGGTCAAAAATTCTCCTATAATCTCTATATTTCCTACTTTTTCGACACCTTTTCCACTTGTCACCGTGTAATTGAAATATTGAATAACTGGGTTAGTGACTAGTAACCCACTATTGTTGCTCCGATTTTCAAATTCACGGTTTTAAAGGCTGACCAAGCTTTTATAAATAAGATATACGAGTTCATTGATATATGGCTAATTATTATTATCATTATTATTAGGCCTTTTATAGGCATGCAAATGCATTTATTGAATTTTTTCATTTTTATGAATTGCGATGTTGCTTCAATTATTTGGTGAAATCGCAAAAGCGATCCACAACCCTCTTTAAGCTGCTTAGTATTTCACCGTATATTTGATTTTTTCATGAAAAAAGGACTGTTGTGCTACAAAATGATGGGATCAGAATTTTGATTTTTGGCCTTGTTATTTTAAAAAATTTAAATCAAAAGCCCCGTTGCCATGGTTTATCATGATCTACATGGTTATATCGAAACGGTGACGGCGACGGGATTTTTTCGAAAATTAAACCAAGAGAAAGTAGAGAAGATTATCATTGATCGAAACTGCCCTTGGGGATCGTCAGAGATATATTTCTAGATCGGGCAAGTGATTTTCTAATTGACTCAAAATCTCCATTTAAAAGAAATAATTCTGAGAGCTCGAATTTTTGAAGGAAATATTTTTCGATTAGCCCCACCAATCGATATTTTCCGCAGGCCCTGCCGCTACCGTAGACCCCTTGCCCAATCGGGTAATTCATTATTATGAAAGATACCATAAACCTAATTGCACTGTTGGTCACTAACCCTGAAGCTTATTGGCTTGTTTACATTAGTATTCTTATGAATAATATTTGTAGTTTTGAGGTATATATATCTTCGTCTATTGCGAATTTTACATTTTCGCCGTATTTTATCCATTACACTTCGTCCGGTAGTAACGGGTCACTGGTAGTAATGGAAGTTAGTACCGGACCTGACCATGCACTACCGGAAGTTGGTCATAAATAAAAACACATGTACAAACATGATAAAATGTTGAAACAGAACAATTAATGTATAATGACCCGTTACTACCGGATGTAGTGTAATTTATTAACTTAATATATTTATTTACTCAATATTTGAAAATGAATTTATTTACGTTGATTTAAATGTACGTACATCCATCATTTCTGGCTTCATAGTTCTCCTAAAATTTTAGGATATCCTTTGTAAATATGGTGTTAAGTGTTAAAAAAGTTCTCGCCTCGCTGCGCTCGGCATAACATCTGATAATTTAAGTTTTATTTGTGCCAAGGCGCGTGCAAAAAATGAATAACTTATTATGGTTGAGTCTCTTAATTAATTATATGCATAGATTATACTGATTTAATAAGTATTTTGTCTGTAGTGAAGGAAAGTTTTTAAAAAACTTTAACAGTATCGGTTATTATAAGGGGCTTCGACGTTACCATCCAATTATAATATTCCACTAATTGTATAATGTATTTGTATAATATTATACTGACCTTTGGGTCCAGAACTTTTGGGCACCACGGATATTTGGGCCACACGGACGATTGGGTCACCGACGTTTGGGCTCCGCGGATATTTTGGCCCCTGACTGCTGGGCCCAATATCAATATGCTACCATGTTTGAGAAAATCTACTATATGTACCGAAATTCACAAATGTTCTGCTGCAATATCTGTTGCATTGATACGCCGATTGTTTTGCCCATTCATTTTCCTGGTTTTAACAAATATGTCCTCCTTCTGAAATACTCAATCAACTGGTAATTATTGGGATGTAATTTCCCAATAAAATGGATAACCTGCGATACCATGCCTCGGCAAAATTATTCGCACGGCACTCCTTGTTAACAGTAACCTCGTAAAAATTCCAAAGTACCGGTAAAAACATTGGATGTTATCTCCTTCCATACCATTCCAAAGAGTAAACGATAACACGAATGGAATGGCACAGGTTCAGTGACTAGACCGGCTGAGTTAAATTGCAATAAATGATATTTTTAGGCTTAATAAATGTTTTAAAAATAATGACATAAGGGTTTTATATATATATGTTTTTAAATATCGTAGCATATTGGTATTTGGGTCCAGTAATCCAGTATTTTTGCATTTATTGCTTTTTGTATCGCACCTTTATTATTATTGTATTATTATTGTATTGTGTTAAATGACTTTAATGAGATATGGATTATGACGGTTTTCCCAATTTGAATTGATGCATTTTTTTAATTTTTTTTCCCCGATCGGCGACGAAATATTTTGATCAATAAACTAAAAAGAGTATCGCTGGTTAAAGAAATAGTGATTTTTGGCGATAGCCAAAATCTTTTAATCTCACATCCTGGAAGTCAACATTCTTGTTGATAAAAAGTTGATAACAAACTTTTCAATCTGCTTTTGTTGCGTATCTTACAAAAAAGGCTGGTGACCCAGATTTTTTTTATTTTTCATGTAAGTCACTGGATGCGCACTGGGTATTTCATTCGTGTAATGACATCGAATTACTCTGCCCTCATCCCATTTCTAGAGCCTCATCGAGTCTCACTGTTAATCGCTCTCTCATCCCCTATCAGAGTCGGCAATCTTAGTGTAAGTCAATTCGAAAGCTGAATAGAATTTCATTGGCCAGAAGTGAAATGACGTCACAAAAAAAAGAACGTCGTTTTCGAAAAATCTGTTTTTTTAAAATTTGACAAACTTTCCTATCAAAAATTTTTTGGAAATGTTATGTACATAATCTGCATTCATATTTGAATATTATATTTAACCAACAATAGCCAAAAGTCTATTTTAATTTACTCACTAAAATCGATTCTTTTCACAGTTTTCCTAAATATTGATTATTGAAGCGAAATTTATTTTTGAGGTTTCAAAAAGCAGTTATTAATAATTTTATATTAATTAAAAGATCCTAATAAATACATCGTACACGTTCATGCATATGTTATTTTTGTAAAAAAACGTCGATTTTTTAAAGTATTTGAATCATAAGA
>JAUCNG010122210.1:0-13581 GCA_032353305.1 Cephalothrix spiralis
TAGAGAGTTAAAACCTTGGCCTCGCTGTTGACCTTGAAAGCTCTTGATTCTTTAAAAGTCATGAATATGTGTGAGAAGTAATTCTGCTGTAAATTAAGTTAAGTTTAGTTTTGTAAAACGATTTGCCTCGTGCTGCATTTGTAAAAAAGGATTTGCCTCGTAATATGACTGTTAATATCTTAGCCGAGCGCAGCGAGGAGGAGGCAATAGAGCCGAGCAAAGCGGGACAACCATTTTGCAAAATCTTTCTTACACTTTTCTTTTGCGGGTATTTGGAGTTTAGACTTCCTAGAAGCTGTTACCTACGCAGAGCTTTATTTTTAAACCGACATCTGAAAATAACTACCCCTGCTTCGATTTGCCAAGACACGTGCTGCGTTGACATTGATTTCAATCAATATAATAGACCAATAGACCAATATAGCGGCATCATTGTGAATTATTTCCCCTACTCACTATGGCTCAAGAGTGATGGCCGAATTGATAAGGCGTCTGACTCGAGATCTGAAGGTGGGGCGTTCGAATCCGGGTCCGAAACATTTTTTTATTCCACTTTTTTAAAATAACCTGATACATATCAGCAAGGAAGAATTCCAAACGAACCAAGGGTATATATATTAAGATGAGGCTGCCCTTGGAGACACGATATCAAAAAAGTTCTTGACGGGTTGTGAAAATCGTCGCGTCTGATTGTCATCTAGACTTTTCAAGATGTCGCGACTGGAAAATATGCTGGATATGTCATGGAATTTTGTTTTTGGAAAGTTGTGGCCACCCTGTATTTAATTTCATCGGAGACCTGCGGGGACCCCAAAGGTTGAAGCCCTCAGGAATTCCTCTACTACTCCCAATGGCGACTGTTAGATAACTACTTCCGGTTCATATCCGCCATTTAATATCGATTCACATTAGGGCGTTTTCCTCTTTCCGGATAGTTTCATCGTCTTAAATATTGCTTTTATTGCGCTGTTCTTGGACTCGCTTTACTAACACCGCTGACTCGCTTACCTCGGTGGCAATGTGGTAGAGAGTCTCTAAATCCGGAGGTCTCGTGTTCGAGACCCGGGCTCGACACTACTTTCCATCTGGGAGAACCATGGGCAAGTTCTTCAGTGTACTGCTGGGTGGCTCGGTCAGGTTACATACGTGGAGTGGGACGCTGTCCCTCCCTTCGGGGTAAACCCCACTGCTAATCGGTATATATAAAATAGATTAGAGTGCAGGATAGGTCTACATGCCTAAGGGTTAATGCTCGATGAATACAGCGGACCGTCTCTGTCTATTTGAGCCAGTCATCTTACGCCTTCGCAATAAGTTGTTGGCTCATTACTTCAAAGCAGGATAAAGTGTCACCTTTATGCTCTAATGTCGTCTTGGTCTTCCTCTGTGATTTCCCGAGTCGCAGTGGGTGACCAGGTATTATCATTAATACTCTTGAGTTAAACACATCTGAACACTTTTGCCTGGAGCCAAAGTCGATCCCGAATCCCCCGTATCCATTTAGGGTGATTGATAGGAGTTCATACCAATTCCAACTTGTCAATAATATAGATCAGTTTCTAAATTGAAATTCCGAGCATGCATGATGTGAAATGCAGGAAATTTTAAATTTGATTCAAAATCTATCTCTTAGTCGCTAGAAGCCTTATTTTACATTCGCCGCAAAGGATGGAGCATGCCAATCAAAACCCCCACAAACTATATATTTCTGGAAAGGTCTTGGAAAATGCTGATCACTCGGGGGGTTTAGATTTCCCCCACCCCCTAGGTGGGGGTGGGGGCAAAAAACGTGTTTTTTTGTGATTTTTCAAAAAATTCAAAAATTTTTTTTTTGCCCCCAGGGGGTTTGGCTGATCAATAAAACCCCAAAAAGTGATCAGACCCACCCTGGGTGAGGTTGGGGGCAGAAAAAGATTATTTTGAATTTTTTGAAAAATCACAAAAAACGTGCTGGCACCAATCGTACATGAGAGCCGGGTGTAACCAAAATGACGTATTTAGCGTAACCTACAATATATGAGTAACCACCCTGTAAAACAACTAAGCAATGGCAGCTTAAGATCTTGCCCGACAGAATTGGGTGCCCCGAGTATGGAGCGTGCACCTTGAGACTAGTTTCAGCACCTTAACTTCGCCATTTTGACGCCTTTATTTTAGCTGACCACTGCGCCGGCGCAACGTACCGATGTATCATCATACTATTATTCAGTCCCTTGTTAACCACAGGGTAAAGCTGCTCTCTTCGATCATCTTCGCGTACAAGAGAACCTCTGGCCAGCTCGGCCACAGAAATCACTCAGTGCGCTCAGATATAAGACACTTAATTCTATATCTAAGCGTTAATAGCTCGGATTTGCTAATCCAATCAATTTACGACATCAATCATTGATTACCAAATTTGTTTTGCTCGAAGGCAGATACATAAATGAATAAATCTTATTAGTCGAATTTGATCAGATTTAGCTTAGCCTAGCTAGACCTATGGTTGACCTATGTCCTATACTGTATAAATACGTATAAAAGTTCATACTTTCCCCATCATGAACCTCGTCAATCATTGGAATCTTATCATGGTCATATTTTTCGAAACTGTCCCATACACCTAGGTCCCAGCATAAAGCACGCTAAGTAACAGTTGGCTTTGTCGACTTCTTAATAAGCCGCAGTATGGTACATTTTTGTCTGGTAGTCATCGAAACTAGAAACTTATGGCGCTTTTTTAACTCTTTTTTTGTGGCAGAAATAAGGCTGTCAGCAGCAAGATAATCTGTAGATAATCTAGAGAGATTATTTTCTTATTATATCACATAAAACACACTAGATTACCCTTTTAGTAGCAAATATTGACTTTAGAGGACATATAAAAATAGTAGTTCAAAAAGTTACTAAGAGGTGGCTGTCAGTGCTGCCAACTCTTAGTAACTTTTTGAACTACTATTTCTATATGTCCTCTAAAGTCAATAGTGCTACCTTAAAGGTAATCAGTGTGTGTTATGTGGTTTAATGAAGAAAATAAACTCTCTAGATTATCTAGAGAGTTCAATTTTGCTACTGACAGCATTATTTCTGCCTCAAAAAGTGAGTTTTTAAAAAAAAGCACCATAAGTTTTAAAATAGGAAACTAGAAGTGTGGGTGCAATCGCTCATTAAAGTACATTGGTTCCAATTTCAGAACCCGTCTACCATATATAAATTGAGATGAGGTCCCATGACCCTATCAGATGTTCAGTATCATCCTCACCTGTTCGTGCGTTTAGTTCTCCGTGTTTCATTCCGTTTGACGAACTGACTTACACATTACAATTAAATTGTCTGAAATAAAAAGCTCCAGCTGCCTCAAACCAAATGCAGCACTTGATTGGTTCACAGGGTCACACATGATGGCGGAATCTCCAGTAATGACGTCAAGCCAAAAATAGAATTATGTCTATTCGGGTAATCTTGCGGAGATCAAATAAACCGGACACGTGTTGTGAATAAAGTGGGCGGAGCTTTCCGCACTGATTGATTGATCATAAAAGAAGATGTGTATACTGCATCGTAAATGGTGTAAAAGTACTATTTATTATAGCATAGTTTTCAGACGGATTATCGCTAACCGGGGCCAGGGTATTATGAAATACATGTATAATATAAGACCTAGGGAACGAGGATGGTTGAGTATCAGTACTGGAGAGCCAGCAAGATCGGTCACTTGGCGCTTTCGCTGGTATCTTCAGTCAAGTACTCTCGTCATTGGGTCCTATTTTCTATTTACAAGACCTGAACGGGGTTATCCGAGGCTTAAACAATAAATATCTCACTCAACATATTTAACCTGACCGAGCCATACAGGAATCAATGGTAGCTCTGAGGAACTTGCCCGAGGTTGTTTTCGATGGAAAGTGGTGGTGAACGCCTGGGAATCAAACCCGCGACACCCGGATTACTAGCCAAACATCGTAACCACTATAGATACGAACGCGGCAGCTTTATACATGTAACTCTTTCCTCCCTCTGAAGAAAACCAAATTGGTTGAAATTTTTTTATTTAAGTGGAGTTTAAAAAATCCTGTCTGAGTCTGGATCATTCCTGTGTGCTTTGTTAGTTAGTTACTATACTGCACTGCATGGTTAGTCATTTTTCGCATTGTGACATCTTCTAATTTTGTCACTTTCATGAGTAGTGAATTGGCAATCCCATGGGTAGTGGACCGTCTTTGTTCCATGTCTGCCCGCCCTGATAAGAACCCTCTAAAGGCTAAATTTAGTTCCATAAGGGATTTTTTATGAATGTGATATACGTGACGGAGATGATCGATGTTTAACAGAGAATCCGGTATTTTAGTTCTTGCAAGGTTTTTTTTCGTTTTGCATCTGGACACTTAAATGCAGTATGTTATTCAGTTTCATCTTCACTTGTCCAGAACACCTATCACCGTGAAGTTTGTTAGCGGCAATATGTACCCCTCAAAGGGTTTACAGTTAAATCGTCTGAAATAAATTTTTTTTAGCCAAAGGCAGATGCAGTTTTGATGGCTTTTGATTGGTTAATAGCGGTATCTTCAGTAATTAAGTCAAGCCAAAATAGAATTCGAGAAATCATCAGCAGATCAAAGAAACCTGACACTGGTAGGCAGATTTTCATTAGTGATTTATTAGCACGATGTGACTTTGCATATTAGTGGTGTAAGACTACTAATTATTGGTTCGCTATTTCAGAGGAATTTATCGCTAACCGGGTCAGGGTATTAAGTATGATATAGGACCCTGGAAACTAGGATGATTCAACATAGGTATTGATATGAATTTTAAAACTGCCCGAATATGCCATAAGCTAGCATAAGGACGATACGATGAATCATCAGATTTTGATCTAAAAATTTAAAACATGAATTTTACTATCGATCAAAGTTTGATTAATACTGCACCTACTGAGTTTCACCTTAAGGGCTTTAAGAGTAAAATTATTTGTGAGCCACTGGCAGCCATTGGTGTTGCCTTAGGCATTTATTTGTCAAATTAAGTAGGAAAACTTTAATAATTTTCTCAAGTATCCAAAGTTGGTTTAAACGTTTATCGATAATTTGTTATTCTCTGAAAAAAGAAAAGCAGAAATCAATGTGTGATAAAATGCCATCTCTGATTTAGAGGAAGTCAACTGGAAAAGTAGTCAAAGTCATGACTCAGTTCTGTCGGACAAGTCTAGATTGCTTTTGCGAGAAAAAAATGATAGTTTTTCGGCTTTTCAGTGTTTCTCGCGCTCGTAGAAAAAACCAAAATAATGATTGTTTTGGTTATGTATTGGTTTTGTCATTTCCTACCCTTTTGAGCTCCAGTTGATAGAAAATTAGTGTAAGACTTATAGAAGAGAACAGAACTCTTTTTGGCCTATTTATGCATGTGACTAAAAAATTCATATAAATAAAGTTCTTCCTACTCTTTTGAATTGTTTCAGAATTCTCAATCTGTAAAATCTCCCCTTCTCCAAAATGCAAATCAATCACATCCCTATAGAACACTTTTTCTATCTCGTTCATTCGCTCAAACAATTTCTGTGACCCCATGCGTTTGGTGGTAAATGCAAAAGTAAAACATCTATTCGATCGTACATGGGTTTTGGTACATCGATACTCGGTGTACCTCTGCGTATAATATTTAAGTCGTTGTACCGACATTGAACTTTGAAAATAAATTTAATAGCAACATTTTCATATTAAATTTCAAAGATCAATATGCAATTTTTCTTCGATTTTTACCGTGGTAGCTAATAGATTAAAAGCTCTTTAAAAGGTAAATCTACATTCTTTTCCGCTATCAGATCAAATAATGAATTAGTTTTTAATGGAAATTTCAAGCTAACATTTATGTAAAATATATTTTCCGTACAAGAATTCTAAATGTTAAATAACTATCTACGTTTATTGATATTTTAAGTGACTTTGAGAAAAGTATTAAAAACAGCTTATCTTTAACCAAATGGCCGCGGTAAAGTGCTAATATTTTTGAACAGCGGACTTCCTAACTTACTTTTTCGTCATGCAAATCGTCGCTCAGTCCCGTTTTGATAATACACCTGAAATGTCACCTGGCATCTACCCTGCAATTGGATCTCCAGTGTACCCAAAGACCCCAAACCGAATACAAGAGAGTTTAGAGAGATATCAAACCGAATAAACTGGACAAGTCTTCAGGATCTAAATATAGTTTTCGAAAAATGCGCATGCGCAGTCGAGTTTGGCAAAAATAAAAGCGGATTCCTGTAAAATAGAGGCATGTTTCATCCACCGTAATACATTTATATGACGTTAAATCAGCCGTTACCGAGTTATTAACGAATCCATGATAATGACGTCACACCGTTAATTACTCTGTAACGACTGGTTTTACGTCACATATAAATGTATTACAGACAGATAGAAACATGCCCTTATTTATCAGAATCTGATGTTTTTTGCGAATTGCGCATGCGCAACCCTAAAACTCGACAAACCATGCGCATTTGTCTAAAAACTGATCAACCACTTTTTTGATTAATATTATGATAGAATTTTAAAATTTATTTTGAAATTTATTGATTATTATTTTTCGTTTTTCAGGTTAGTAATATTACTCTTCAAATCAATTTTAACAAGGGGGTATGTATCATGATAAACAATATTTACTGAAAAATTTCTACACCCATCTTTGAAAGTGTATTAGTCCACTTCTGCAAATTTTCAAAGGATTCTGTGTGACAATTAACATCGATTGGACCACTTCTGATGTCGATTTAAATTAAGCTCTGTCCATCACTAAGATAAGTTATTGTTACTGCAATTGAAAATTAGTAAATTAAATCAAGAGGAGGATGGAAACAGCAGTTGTCGCGTAATGAGTTTGCTTTGTAATTTTATTTAGCACGCATGACGTTGAGTAATATTATGTTTGTAGTGTAGTGTAGTTTAATTGTGATGTACAACAATTCCCTCAGCTATATTCAATTTCAGTTTCATTCAGATGGTATTTCTCAAAAATTACAAAGCGAGGCATGTCGAGATGCAACAATAATCAGCTCTAGCTCTAGCTACTCTTTGCCTCAATCAGTTGATGTCGATATCCGTTATATACTATCGAGCTATCGTAATAATCTCGTCAAAATATCAAAATACTCGATGCCAAAGCGGATAGGATTTTAGAAGTATCGTAGCAGCGATACATTTTTCGTACACATCATTTTGTCAACACGATTTTTCAATCACGAATATGCAGAGTGATGAAGAACAACTACAGCAAATGTAAACAAACCATAAAAGCCATAACAAGTTGCACTTCCAAACGTGCTTGTCGTTGTCTCGTTTTCACATGATATTTATTAACTAATGCTTATGAACGGGCGTTAAGCCAACCGCACACTGGTCCGTTAGAACGTTAGAACGCAGCAAACATGTAATCCTAACCAACACTAATTCGCATAATCGCAAGAACGCTAGAACGCCGACGCTCCAAACATGTTAGAATTTGCTTGCGTTCTAACGTTCTAACGATAAATGCCACCGCACACCAGGAATTTTGAAGCGTCGGCGTTCTAGCGTTCTAACGTTCTTGTGATTATGCGAATTAGTGTTGGTTAGGATTACATGTTTGATGTTTGCTGCGTATAACGTTCTAACGGACCAGTGTGCGGTTGGCTTTGCGGCATCCAATCGAAAGAAGTTTCAGAGGTGCATGTGATATAACCCTCATTACATGTAGCTATATATGCTCTGACGTCATTGTTTTAGATAATAATCGCCTCTGTGGTTAGAGATGGCGCATTTTTGTGATTCCATACAAAAGAATGGGAATATACATGGGAACATACCTTTAGAAATATATATAGTGTCAGAAGCGATATAACCTCTGTGGTTACATTTTTTCCATGTAAACTCAGCTTTGACCCTTCGGATACCTAGCATGGATGGCCGAGTGGTCTTAAGCGCTGATTCCTAACAAATCGACGAATCGCAGATTGTCGTGGGTTCGAACCTTGCCTCTGTTTAATTTTAGTGAGAGAAAAAATGTTCGGTTTCAGATGATTTGGATACCAATTATGCCAGGGTATTATGAAGTATGATATATATATGACCCAGGGAACGAGAATGGGTTATACCGTCTCATCAAAATATATTATTAAAGCTGTAAAAAACCTCAAGATTCATCATCATCATCATTGTCATCATCAAAATTTAGACTCCAGGCAATGTATAGTTTTCAGCTATCATAAATCAACTAGGATCACAATTTAACGGTTATTGTGATATCTGAATCCGATATATTTTGAAAACTTAATTGGGCTATTCATGCCCTGGGGATTGAATTCTTAAATATTGATGAAGTATCGGTGACTTCTTATATACCATTGATGATTCGCCCTGGATATTTTTTCAGACTATCGTGTTTCACCTGGTGCCATGCACTGAGATGGTCGACATTTTAACAAATATAGAGCCAGTTTGATCGATAGAGAAGTTTCCCGGAACTTTTTTATCCGTTCAAGACTGTATACCACCTTTGGTAATATGATGATGATGAAGATCAAATCAATTGTCTACTTTTAATATAACACTAACGGCTATATTCATATACTTATGTTACTAGTTCGTTGTTGTTTATTATAGTTAATCACATTCTTTTTAGTCTATTTGCTGTCAAATAACGTACAACATCCGTTCATATCAATGTACTTAGTACCATAAACTTATCAAGTATAAACATTCAAGTTCGAGATATCCAATACTTTTTGCATATAGATCATTTATCCCTCTGAGCGCAACCGTTTGTTATTTATAGACGGAGTTCAAGATCTAGTTTCTGTACTTTTCAAGGGATCTCATTATTACATGCTGAGATGTGAAAAGTTAAAAATAATCCCAGCTGGCACTCGTCGGTATTCGATGTATACCAGACTTGCATGATTATATTAATCTGATTATGTTATTGTTAGTACAGATATTAACCTCTTGTTTACTAAAATAAGTTTTGATACAATGACCAAATGAGTTCAACTTTTAGTGTCGTATAATAATGTATTTTCTTAGAAAAGGGAATTAATAATGTTCTTTCTGATTTGCTTTTCATGTTCAGCACTTAGAACTTCTTAGGAGTGATATTTTGCAGCTAGTTGACTTTTATGGATTCCCTATTTTTTGTGGTTTCATCTCTTGACTCATTGAATCCCTTTGGAGAGCATATATCGGCTGCTGATGGTGCCAGATACATCTCAGGGACTTGTTTTTTATCTTTTAGTCTTTAATGGTTGGGTCTTTATTGATTAAGAGTCATACAGATAGAGAAACTTATTTAATGCTTCTTAAGGAGCTTGACAATATGTAAGGGGACTTAACGTCTTTGTTGCCACCACAAAATTGAGTTTTAATGAGTTTTGGAGAGTGACTCGAGACTATTATTACAATGATGTTCTTTTTGTTTCATATTGTCATGAACATTTCAAATCATCATGAATTGGGATGCCAATTTCTCACTCATCATCCATGGTTTCGATCTATGGCCTGGTATCTTTATATCACTCCTAGGGGCTTATGGGCCCTGAGCATAGAAATTGTGAAGTTTCAGGTATACCAGAATTATAGTGATGGTTACTGAACCATTGGTTATCTAAATTTAAATTAGGAATTTGGCGATTACGGACATTACAATGAAGATCAATGAATATATATTTAAAAAATCGGTCTAAAAGAGTTATACACCAGTCAATAAAATGCACCGGGGAGAGGGGGCCTGGAAATGTCAAAATAGCGACGCTTAGCGATGCCTAAGGCGACCCTTGCGCTATAAATTGGTGGATCGCCCTGATCTACGAAACTCCTTTAGCGCTAAGTCCCCGGTTGGGTTGGCGGTACATAGCGCTCCAAAGCGCAATTTTTATTTTATATAGTATCTAAAAAAACATTTTTATAAAAAGCAAAATTAAGCTGAAAGTTATTCTTTCCCAAATTTTTCTGAGTTTTGCTCATTTGTTCCATTGCAAGTGGATTTTTTCTGTAATAATCTAAAATTCCCCGCCCCTAGCTATGGTGCGATCCATAGTGATCCATAGCGACTGATAGCACTCGACAAAAGGGCCCCACCTGCGATGCTTAGCGCCGCTCTAGGCAATCCTATCGCTAGCGCTACACAGCGCTATTTTGACATTTTCCGGCCCTCCTCCCCCCGGTGCATTTCATTGACTGGTGCATTAATCTGTGCATTAATCTTGGAATTGCGCTGTCAAGCTCGTGGCTTGAGGCCCTGAGGCTTGGGATACAGCTTGGGAGCTCACTTATCAAGTGCCTAAAAATCATCTACAAAACTATTGGAACTTGCACTTATTATATAAAGTAATTCAAAACTGTTTTAGTATCGAGAATATATACGATCTACACTTTGACAACTATGATGACTGTTATTTATTTTAAGTTAGAATCTGGCTTATTTCTCAGATCTCGTAAATTGAAATTTCTTGGACATAAATGTCATTTTCCCTGTGATTTCTACGTGAGAGATTTATATTCTGTTACTGTGGATTTAGCGCTTGTTCAGTTGTTATCCAATTTAGATAAGATACATGCGAGGCATTGATCAGTTGCCGAAGCTGTTACAGCGCGCGTTTAGTCTAACGACAGCGTCTGCTCATCACAGATGGACCTCGGTTAACGCGCTATTGAGAAAACTTTCGTTTTTTAAATGGACTATTATTTTTAAAAGACTTTATTGTATTATAATGCCTTATCATTATAATTTCTTATGCATTATACTTCGATAAGTATTTCAGAGGAATATTTTAAGGCATTTTGGATTTATTTTAGGTGTGTTTATGACATTTTATTTTCGATTTATTACTGGAAATGACAGTTCCGGGTGTCTTTTATTCTCACTGTCATATTGACTTAGGAGTTGCCTTTAAAAGTGACAGTGTGAAGTATTTGTATCTAGAAGATGTTTAATATTGGTTCTTGTCGTTGAGAAGTATTGGTTTCTGTGACACGTTTTGGATATATTTACAATGTATCACATCAAGAAAATGTTTTATAAACAGAGCATTGCCGTCTGTGAGGACGCTAACGGGAACTTTCGGTTAATGAATGGGAGCAAAATGGTGCGAAGTTTGTCAGAGAATTACTATAGTGGTAAGTTTATTTGTATCTAATGCAAAATTTCAGTCAGGGAATCGAAAATTGGTCAGGGAAAGTCCTCGACTAAGTCAGGGAATTCATCTTAGGGAAAAGTTTCTGAAATGTTGGTCTGATAATTAAAAACTCAAAATTTTGTTGGATGGATATAAAAAGTTGAGACTTGCTGTTTGCTTTACTTTTCTCACTTTAAGATCGATCTGTTTGTGTTAAGAAATTAAGTTGCAAATTTTAACTTTCATAATCTGTTTGATTTCTAAAAATTAGATATTATCTGATATCCTCCATAGTAACGTGGTAGATTTGATCTTTGAATCCGGAGGTCCCAGGTTCGAGACCCGGGCTCGACAATACTTTCAATCAAGAAGAACTTTTAGCAAGTTCCTCAGCGCAAACAGCTTCCTGGCTGCCTCAGTCCCCGCCTCAGTCAGGTTAAAAACGAAGAGTAGGACGCTGTCCCTCCCTTCGGGGTAAACCCCACTGCTAATCGGTATGTAGATTAGAGTGCGTGTATAGGTCTACAGGCCTAAGGGTGAATGCTCATAAATAAATTCCTATTAGTTACATTTATATAACAAGTTGAGACTAGCTGTTTGATTTTTTTAAACTTTAAGATAGATTTTTTGTGTTTAGAAATAAAGATGCAAATTTCAGTTTCAAAGTCTTTTTTATTTCTAAATATTAAATATTATCTGATATTTCGATAATAAAAAATTAAGAAAATTCAGGAAAATGGTCATGGAAAGTCAGGAAAATGATTCTGCTAACACCTGAATAAAATAAATTTCCGTCTTGTTTATCATGGTGCCATTCTTCGATATGCTCGATATATTTATAAACCTTTTCTTTGCTAAAAAGATTGATTGATACTTTTTTGAACACATTTATTAAATTTTGAAGCATATCTAGCTTATAATCATGTCAAATTAATAACATTCTCCTGTTATTCTTAAGTGAAAAATGATGTTCATTAAAAGTCGATCTAAAATTTCTGTAATTTTCTGTTTTTGACGGATGATTTCAAGATTTTAAAACTAACGGTTATGACGGATCATTTCTTTCTTCGTCATAGAGCGATTCGAAACTTGATTAAAAGTGACAATGTTAGAGATAGAATTGATAGCCAAGATCATTTGTTGTATACTATACTAAATCACTGAAGCTACTTGCCTACTCTAGTTACACAACTGTCTATAGCTTTTTTGAACTCATTTTGCTCTGCAGTTTTGCTCTGCCAATATGGCCAATGGGTCGGAATCGAAGTTATAAGGTTTGCAACTCAAAAAGTGAAAAGTTAAAATTGCACTGAAAGTTAAAAAAGTTTATCCAAAAGTGAAATCCAACTTCAACTTATTGTGAGGACGTCAGATGACTGGCTCAAATAGACACAAACGGTCCGCTTTATGAGCATTTACCCTTAGGCCTGTAGACCTATCCTGCACTCTGATAATCTATTTTCTATACCGATTACCAGTGGGGTTTACCCCGAAGGGAGGGAGCGTCCCACTACACGTATTTAACCTGACCGAGCCACCCCAAGAGGCAGTTTACGCTGAAGAACTTGCCCCAGGTCCTTCCCGATGAAATATAGTTTCGAGCCCGGGTGTCGAACCCGGACCTCCGGATTCAAAGACCGACTCTCTACCACTTTGCCACTAAAAGTTATACCCGGTAATCAAAATGTACGATGGTTAACTTTGATTACAAACACTCTTTTGCTCGAATGTTAATCATGGCTTAATTAAAGGATACGTCTTAGATGTGGCTTGTTATGGGGTGTACGGTAACCTCTTGTTCACTATAGTATTCTGTACTTGGTTATCGTTTCCGTAATGAGAAGTCATCTGCAAAACTTCAGTTAACTATAGTTGAAAACATTTTTTTCTTCAACTGTATTAGAAGTGATTTTTAATTATAGGCCTAAGTTTGACCAGAAGCCTTATAACCTTAAAGGTTTGACCAGAAGTATATAACGGTTTGACTTCAGAGTCTTTAGTCGATGACTGTTACTAGGATCTCTGCATCCTTGATTTACAAGGATACGGTCATCGGGCCCTTATTAGAGCCCTTCCAATCCTTTATGATGACACTGTGTTACGTAATCTGTTATGCGCTGTTGCGCTGTTGTGCGCATGCAGGTGTTTGTCCACATTTTCTAATGCAACTATCTCCTTCAGTTCCATAAATTTGACTAACAACTCGGGACAATGATATGTTAGACACTCCAAGTGTCGTATACAAACCCCTTTCTATCTTGTATGAACTTCGAAACATATGTTTGAAGTTAGTAGTAAAGTAAACTTGTCGATACATGTGAATACTAAAGTTATATCTGGAATTATAAATTATCAAATATTCATGTGAGTATAAATCTTATTCATCATCATCATCATCATCATCATCATCATCATCATCATCATCATCATCATCATCATCATCATCATCATCATCA
>JAUCNG010123321.1:0-13560 GCA_032353305.1 Cephalothrix spiralis
ATTCGGCGGATCGACGGATGAGCGGACCGGCGGATGAGCGGACGAGCGGATCGGCGGCCTAGTGTGAGGCGGGCTTAATAAAGTATTATTTTTATACATGTTAGATTATGATACTATTATGCAGAAATCGTACTCATCCTACTTTTCTTAGTTTTTAAAAATTCCTCATGAATACTAAAGATATTCCTACTTTTTAATTCTCATAAAATATGATGAAAATGGTTTAAAAAAAGAAAAGTGTCAAAGGTTTTAGCGCCTCGCTTCGCTCGGCATAAGATTTTAACATTTAATGCATATTTGTGCAAAGGCGCGTGCCAAATATGAAAAAACCTTAAATTCCTTTTCCTTGAAATCCTCAGACTTTTTTTTATCTCATTTTCCTATTTTATGTTTTCAGGGTTGATCCGAAAACACAATACGACTATGTAATCAGTGAAAGATTAGGAAGAACTGACAGTAAAGAACAATATGCATTTATGTTCAGGTTAGTACAGTGTAGTGTTAGATATCCTTTATTTTGTGCATTTACATGTACGGCCGGTATAGCCCATGAACATGTATATATACATGTTAACATAATTAAAGTTCATATTATAAGGTTAAACAGGGGGGGGGGTTGTCTTGAAAGTGCGGGTGGGGTGGGTGTTTTTTTACATTGGTCCTCACTGTCAAGACCACTTTCGAGATGGATATCTAGAGACTTATGTCTTGAAAGTGCAGTTCTAGTCTCGATAATGGGTGGGTATCCAGAGACTTATGTCTTGAAAGTGAGGTTCTTGTCTCGATAATGGGTGGTGTCTAGAAAGAATTGTCAGAAAAATGTCAAAAAAAGATTCATATTTTTAGCAAATAGTACGCTTCTGCCATTTTTTGTACACGGTGGACATTTTTTTCAAAATTTTCTGCGGCGCAGATTTTTTGGCAAAATTTTGCAATTTTTTTTCACCGCGCTCAAATTTTTTCCAAAAAAGGGTGGGTGTTTTTTTACCGGGGTCTGAAAAGTGAAAAAAATGTCAAGTTAGTGATGGTCTTGAGGTTGTGTCTGGAAAGTGACGCAAATGTCAAGTGAGTGAAGGGGTGGTGGGTCACATTGTAAAATTTCACAAAATTTCACTTCCGAGACGTTGGTGCATGCACTTTCAAGACAACCCCCCCTGGGTTAAATCTATTATTAGCGATGACCACCGAGAATTATGCTCCAAAAAGGCCTTGATAAACAACGAGCGCAGCCGGTTTTATATCGGGTCTTTGAGGAGCATAATTTGGAATCAAACTCTTCAAATGCCTATTTAGTGTTGTTAACCTCCGGCGGAGTTTATCGATAATTAACCTCCGCTGAGACCATAGCAACCTTGTGGTCTATCAAATCAAATTACTGGAATCCGTGATTTCTTGAAAAACTTATGGGGTAGCACTCGTTCCTTGTGATAAGATTGCGCCGCGTACCAACCATTGCCTGTCAGGGTAGGACTTCTCTGGCCTTGGGGCCAAACTAGGATGAATCAATGCCGTTGGGGCCAATATGCTCGCTATTTCGTACCCGGTATCAGCTACTTAGTTCGTATAATAGAAGACTTGGCTAGATATACCACGGGTCGTTTTATTTCGTATAAACATTAATTTTTGAGCATTATTTTTCAGAAAAGACAAGGTGTCTGTGACAGCAACTTATCAGTATGCTGATCCCGAAAATAACTTTCAGCGACCTCCATATGCTGTTCGTTTCAGCTCGCCAACAACAGGTACTATTCTTTTAAATCTATGAATTAAGTTAGCTCAGCCGGTAGAGCTGAAACGATCAGAAATTAATTATTTTCATGATAAAACAGTTAGCCATAAATGTAACATAGTGTGCTTTGGTATAGATATTTCATACATTATGAAATATATCGTCATTCAAGTCATATCACAGAGAAACAATATAATGGCAAACGTGAGATGAATGTATTTGGTTTGAAATAGTCGCAAAGTTTGCAATTACATGTAATACATTGAAAAGTTGTCGACGGCGTGATTACATCTAAATTTAAAAATAAAATTGAATTTGATTTTTACAAAAATTTCCAACAGTTGCAGATTTAATGTTCAAGTTCAATTATAATTTCATTATTCTATAGGTATTACTGATTTTGGAATTATTGGAATCCATACACAACCAACAGCTGCTGCTGAGGAAATTGGAAACCTGACGAAAGTGTATAATAAAGTGAGCGCTGCATGGAAATTGGATGTAAGATACCCTTTAGCATTTAGATAGTTGGCTATAACATATACATGTATTAAGGTCAAGTTTTCGTAATGACACTGTTCACCACTTTCACCACTGATATCGATCGATATCATATACGCGACATGCAATGATGAATACATTGCACATGCAGACAGTTCGCGATCTTGGTATCTATTGAGAGCAATATTTCCCATGGGGAATAAATCAAATATTTCGTGTCTAGTTTGAATTGAGTGAAATATTAGTACATACAGATTGGCCACCTGATCTATTTTAATAAATGAAATGCCGGAATTTGCATAGCCTATTTCTAATTGTAAATATAAGTATATTAAATATAAGTATGTTTATGTCCTCCTTTTAGTATTATATTTAAAGTTACCTCGTTCATTACATAATATTACAATTTTGCATTGAACTACCAATATCTCAGGGACCGACAATGTTCAGTTGACCAATGGAAAGCACAATAGATTTGCCATTGAATAGAATCAAAATGATTATTTAATTGTAATGGCGATTAATGGGTTCTTTAGGCAAAACGTTAGATCCTACGGAGTTAACGGATAACAATTTATATACGTTTTGTTCATCAAACTCTCCTTTTAGTCTTTGTTAATATTATTTTTCCGAATATAACTCTGGATTTTCTTATCGCTGGTGATTTTAATTTCAGGATATTATGATAGCTGGGGATTTTAATGCAGATTGTGACTACATCAAGGAAGATGACTGGAAAAAAATATCTTTAAAGACTGATAAAAGATTCAAATGGCTTGTTAGTAACTGTTTTGATACAACTGTCGCCTTAACAGACTGCGCTTATGACAGGTAAGCTACATCTATCATCTCTGTCGGTTTATTCTTCAAGTAACATGATAATTTCATCAAAATCATTAACCCTATTTCTGAAGGGTTATTTGAGCTCGAATCTGAAGGGGGGGGGGGGCTCATTCGGCCCCTCTTAAGATATCGGCTATTGGTGAATGTAGAAAGCTGATTTTTTTTACATATATATAGGGTAACATAAAAAAAACACTCTAACAAAAAAATTCATTATATTCAATTAGCTTAATTTCAAGATTTTTATGGTCTCGGAGGGTAATAAAATTTTGATGTAAATAGGGGTTTTCGAGGTCAAGGAATCGAATGGCGCACATAGTTTTATGATTAGGCTTTTGCAAATATGAGAAATGGCACCTCTTCCAAACAATAGCCGTTATTTTAGAAAAAATGGCGGACATGTCGTAATTTTGGCGGGAAAACTATACAATTTTAGATTTGTGATATTGACCCTAATTGGAAACGTATGGCGCATGGGCAAATCAGATTTGAGAAAAAGTTGCAAAATGAAACACCCTACTGTATATCGTAACACATTAGGCTTAAACGTTCTCCTTGTCGAATATTAACGCCTTAATTATCCTTAACGTCACCAGCCATTAATATTACTTACAATAATAATTAAATATAGACAACGGAGACGTTCATCGAAATAGCAAAAATGTAAACGCTATCGGCATCTGAATTCTTGTTTCATTTCTTTCAGATTTGTTGCTGCTGGTGAAAAGTTGCAGGAAGCAATTGTTCCTGGAAGTGTAGGAATTTATAGATTTGATAAAATCTATGGTTTATCTGATGATGAGGTGAGTATAGAAAACAGTATTTTCACCCGGAGGACTAATGATCACTAATTGTCAATGGTCCATTCTATGTAGATGTACGCAACCGATCAACAATGCAATGGTAGACTTTAGCCTCTAACACTTTTTGGGATTTCGCGTACACGATAGTTAGCTGATTAAAACGTCAAATTACTTTGTTATACATTTAGTATTTTTGTTAAAAGTCTTAAAAGCTACAAATGCACCGTTGTACGAATCTTGATAGACCACGCTGACTAGAAATAGAAGTGATGTCATCGTTGCAAACAATCGTATAAATAAGTTATACTATTCGAGTCTATTGTCGTATGAAAAGTTACCAAAGTGTGTCAACTAAATCCACTGGAGCCGCTTCGCAGCTCTCTTGGTTTTAGTTTGACAAACTTTGGTATGTTTTCTTAATACATATACTTAGTCAAGCATGGTATATTGGTATAACCCATACTAATACTGAGCTCAATTTATTTAAGTATAGTCCGGCGTTAACTATAGATCACTATATTACATGTACATGTATATGGAGAATAAATATTATGTTTCGAGTCAAAGAGGCAGCCATTCAAATATAGAAGAGGAGACTAATCGTTTAGTATCTCGTTATAACAGGTCCACAACGACCTTACAAGGACCCAAATGAAATCCGTCTATATTAAAAATGTTTTTTTACAGGCAATGGATGTTAGCGACCATTATCCAATATATCTTCAGTTAGAAGGAAAACGTAAGTTCATAGTCCTTTCATTTGAAAAAAAACGTGATTTTTAATTTCGGGGAATTTCCTATCTAAAAATCATGTTTTCCCCCCACCCCTCCACCACCCAGGGAGTCGGGCAAAAATCTAACCCCCCCTTAATTGATCAATTTCCAAGTACTTTCCAGAAATATATAGTTTATGGGAACTATATTGTTATTCGAATGAGTTTTAATGTTTTGCTTGTATTATTAACATTTTATGGAAAAAACATCAAATACTTGAGCGTTATTTTAAAATAGTTTTTGTTAAGTTGATTAAATTGTTTGTATAATATTATAATTGACTGTTTAGGTAATTTTTAACACATAAAATTCGATTTATTGAGACCTTTTCCCTCTCAATTGATGGCGAAGTGTTATAACATTATTTGTCAACAAAATGATTTAAAATCTCGAATCTCGAATTATGGCGTGTTTTAAGAAAATGTTAAACTATGCAACCATGTAAGTCTGGTAATAAGATACATTAATTGTTATCATTTTCACATGAAATATTTAAGATAGCTTAATTTTTATTATCTAGCTAACCTTGCTACCCAAAAAAATATTGGAACCATGGTTTCATTCAAGATAACCGAAACCAAGAAGCAGAGTGTCAACGACGTGAGAGCGATGTACAGAAAGAAGTCAAAAACCTTCAAAATAACATCTTTAAAAGTCAAGACATCTTATAACCGAGTAACTGCTGACGCATCTACGACATCTCCCGTTTATACTTTAAAGAAATTTTCAAAAGAATATCCGAATGTCATTAGCGACAACCTTATTTCAACTGCTGATGCATACATGAAGTCTGACTATTTTGGTAAAATTCCATATATTTATGGTCTGGAGACGAAGGATACGAAGTCTTTTGATGTTCATATAGAATGTTCCTTAAAACAACCCTATACCTGCGAAGTAACAGTAACACAAGAAAGAACTTAGAAGCTTATAAGTAGATTATAATTTTTTGGGCTAAATAAATATTAAATTGTTGTTAATTTGCATTTGACTTTTTGGTCATATTTGAATCCAATTTCCAATTCTACTCAAAATTTGCAGGTATATGGTCAATGTTAGCCTTTTTAATATTTTTTTTGGTGGTGCTGACATCTAGCATGCGCGTTTCGAAATTTCAATCCGGACAATTGCCTTTTTAGTGTGCAGGTTCATTTTTAGACTATCACAAAATTCCTTATGTTAAAAATATTTCGAGAATTACGAGAATTATTAAACCTCAATGACCTTGTCAAGGGTATACAAAGTATAATAATACAGCATTATTAATCATCATTATACAAAATTATACACATAATAAACAACTAATGATTCACATAGACAATTCATATACTCAACTTATTTTCTTTTGATTGTTAACAAGAGCCCTTTATGGGTATTCATTTGAATGGATATACAATGTAGGAAGAGAAATACAATATATACATATAGGCATTGGTCTAAAACTTAAAACTATAAAAAGTTTATGAAAAAAAGAAAAATTAATTTATTATAAAATAGTGTTGAATTATGTGTATATTAAAAAATAAGTAGTGTAATTGCTAAAAAGTAACATTACGCATTAAGACATGTGTAAAAACTTTACTTTTCAACAGCATTTGGAATGCAATGCATGTTATATATTGAATTTTTCATATCTTTAACATACTTTGCATGATCTGAAAAAGGTATGTACCATCCAAAGGCCTTACAAGGATTGTTACATTGATTGGTTAACAAATATTTTCGCTCAAAAAAATATATCCAGACCGAAATGAAAAAAATAAAAATCGCAAAAAGTGTTAAGAATGAGTTTCAATAACACTTCTGTATCAGATGCATAGGAAATAATTCAAAAGCGTATGCTCTGAGCGAGGTTGAACAAGAGTTAACGATCGCGATCGTTTATTTAGCGAACGATTTTAAGAGAGTAAAATGGGTGAAAACGCCTTCAACTATTTTGCCTGACATGCTTTTAGTGATATTTTAAACTTTTAAAAATTATACTATTTTTAATTAAGATCTATCGTATTATTGCATATGATGCGAAATGCACCAGGACGGTGGTGCCGGGAAATGTCAAAATAGCGTGGCTTAGCTGCTCAAATCGGTGCTTGGCATCGCAGGCGGGAATCCTTTTTCTATCGCTATCTGTCGCTACTGATCACAATGGATCGCCCATATAGGGGCGGGGATTGTTAGATTTTTAAGGATAGATATGAAATAAATCTATTGTTTGAAATATAAAAAATCGACAATTTACCTGGCGTGGTTGAACGGCTGGAGTTCCAGTTGGTGGTAAAGTTGAAGTAACTAAAATAAAAAAATAAAAAGAGATCAATGATTTTGAACGTTTTTGACGAAATTGATTGATCCAACAAAAAAATAGTTTTTCACGATTTTTGTATGAAAATCAATGAAAAAAATAAGTTTGAGATCCAACTCAATGAATTCTTATCTCTCTCGAAGCAAGCGAATATTTCGAGTGAAATGTCAATTTTTAGATTTTTAAAGAAAAATTCGTGCTTGCAAAAAGAACAAATGAACAGAAACAGAACAAAGAATATATATTTTTAGATACGTGAATTATGAATTTGTTAACCACATGGCATTGTTGCCCAGTCCATATACTACTATATCCCAGAAAATCTTTGTTGGGTATATTTTTTCAAAACCTGTATTTCCTTTGGGGGACCTGTGTGTACAATATAAAAAAATTGCACTCTCGAGCGCTATGAACCGCCACCGTACCGGGGACTTAGCGCTGAAGGAATTCTGAGGATCAGGGCGTTCCACTGATTTCTAGCGCTAGGATCACTTTAAGCGTCTCTAAGCATCGCTATTTTGACATTTCCCGACACCATACCCTGGTGTATTTCATTGACTGGTGCATAATATTCTAAAGTCAATTTGATCGAAGCAATAAGTGTGTACAAAGTAATATGCGGATGTATACAAGTCGTACAACAACATGCGCCCCTTCAAATGAAATACTGACATGCATTATTTTAATTGGCATCGTTATAGAATAATGCAAGAATATATATTAGAGTCGATGATTGAAGCCTTGATTAAATTCACGTAATGTTTACGATTTTTTTCTTTATTTAGGTGCATTAATTCAGTATTCAACATTACCGCTTTCGCTGCCTTGCCTATTTTGAAAAAACCGTTCAAGATAACCAGTTTTACCAAAATCACTAGGGACGAGACTGTTATTATTAACTTTGAGTAATTTTTGCTTATGTTCGGTTGCATAAAAACACCATTTAGATGTGCAGTGAATCCTCTTCCAAATTGCCAAAAATTATTCTTAGCCAAATTGTTTTTCTTCATTCGATCTTAATGAAACTTGGCAAACATAATTATGGAGTCTAAAAAGTTTTACCTAACCGTCGAAAAAAATTTGAAATTTGTGACGTCACAGTGGATTATAACTTCATTAGAGCTTATTCTAGGCATTTTCTCCTAAAATGTTGCGTAAATCTATATTATAGATAGAAAGTCTAAAATTGCTTTATATGGAGCCTATAACATGTCGATTACTAACATTAAAATAAAATTCAAAATCGATCAAGGTCTTTAAGAGTTATATGGATTGTCAAATTTCGGTACATCAACAAATTTGGGCTACTTTTACCCCTGTCCCATGTTTTTAACGACCCCTCAAACAGTACAGTAAAAAAAAATTGTCTAAATAATCATTTTATATGGTCGTTAGTATCCTTATGAACAAGGTAACAGAAAATATGCCAAATTGTCTATAAATTAAAGTCCACCGCACACTAAGCGCATCATCGGACCATCGCATCATCGCAGTAAACTGTTTTTTCAGCGCACACTAGTCGTATAATCGAACCATCGCACCAAAATGTTACGCAAGTAAAGTAATCGAGATTTATCACATGATCAATTTTAACGCATTGTGTGTCAGTTTTTAAGAAGGTTGGAGTTCAAGCTTAAGATGTTACATTATGCAGGCAGTCCTGCCTTTACCAATTGCTTCAATTTCTTCACTCCAGACCGTAAAATACTCTAATTTTAAATACAACAGATCACGTGACAAGTTCAAGGACCTCTGTTATTCTATTCTGTGCGATTCTCTCCGCACACCAGGAAAAACGCATCACCATAGGACCATCCGCGCAAACAAGTTTGATTTCTGCAGCGATGGTCCGATAAATGCGATGGTCCGATGAAGCGCCTAGTGTGCGGTGGGCTTTGTTAGAGCAAAAACTATGTCCAAATAGTTGGATCTTTTTAATTGTGAACGTTGTAACCAGTCTTTCTAGCCTAACTACCTCTGGACTTCATGACTGTACTAGTTTCTCTGTACATTTCTGAGTTTACGTGTATAGTGTTCTGCGAACGTCGTTTTTCTTTCTGTTAAATTGTATAGTTTCTTCTAATATGGAAATATTAACAAATCATCAGGTGTGTTCCACAGTTACTGAATATTTTTAGCATAAGAGGTCCCTACTTTCGTGCTCACGGCCTGCCTGCCTGACACTTCAAATCTTGAAGAGGCATACCTAGAACGCCAGCTGACAAAACGGTATTATTTTGAGAATACAAGAACATGCATACTTTTTTTCAATATGTTATATGTTAACAAATATATCACACTAAATCATGCTATTGGTGCAACATATTTAAGATAACCTTGGTCGTACTTGTAAGGCCATGATTGGATGCAGTTCAGTCTTGTTTAGAAGTACTTGGGTGTATTCTAAATATGCAGTATTCAATTGTTTTAAATATTATTGACTGTTTTCGGTAGTTCGATTTATATAAAGTGCACGAGTTCCGGAACGAGGACTTTAGCCCGAGTTATCGAATAAGTGCAATTTCAAACGGCATGCATAACCTTTCTATTTTTAAATACAGTACAACATGGCTGCATTGCAAAACCAATGTTCCCATTTTAGAATGTTCCCAGTTTATTACCCCGTAATATAACGCGACTATCACCATATAAGGAGAAACCTTCCCTCCACCAGTCTAGATAATTATATGGGAACAAAAACATTTGTACCTTTTTGTTCCCAACTTTCGACTTGTGAATTTGTGATAGTCGCGTTGCGTTATGCGTGATAAAAGATAGGTAGTCGCAACTTTGAGAAACGTCGCCTCTGCCGATTTTTACACAAATACGATATTTGTCGCATTTTTGCGGCCGCTGAAGATTCGGCCCGTCGCGAAAAAGCCCCCAAAATGGGCTTCGTCGCGTTTGTCGCCGATTCGTCGCTTCCATCATTCTAGGGTCTCTAAAATGGGAACAACATTTTGAAATGCAGCCATTCATGTTGTACGGTATATTGTGTCATAAGGAATTATAATAGGAGGAGTTATAAGGAATCCCTTTTGCTCTATATTTTGTTTATCTATATAAATGGAGGTGCCCCATTATTTTTATTTCTCTCAAAACTCTCAATCTCTGAATGAAGAACCGCTTCACGATCAAACCCCTACAGGTGCAGTAGATCGTAAACAATAATATTAGAACAATAGATTCCAGAAGTTGATTTTCAAATTTTAGTCCTTATAAACTATACTGACCAAAGGGTTATGTTGAGTTACATGTATTTTTCGGCTACGTCATTTTCTATTTAGATAAACAACGAATAAAGTGTCTGATCGGAATGCAATTTTTCCCGATCTATTCCGTTTCGTTTCGTCCGAGCATGATAATCGCTAATCATCTCGAATTGCACTCTACTGAGTGAGATTTTATCTCGAATTTGCTCTCATCCGGTTGTGCGAATGGCATTGTGGGAACCGAACAACACGCGCAATAAAATATCTGCATATTAATCAGGGAAAATAGTACGGTCCAGAAAGGCGACCAATATAATAATGAATATTTATGAACATTATTTAAAGCCATGTAATAAAGCAGTACTCAATGCTCAATAAATTAAATTGTAAATGTCAGTTATGATCATTTTTTAGAAAATGAGAACCTGTTACGCAAGTTACAGTCCTAGCTGAGGTTAACTATATCGCGGTAGTACCGCACTGTTGCGGTTATCACGGTCAGTAACCGCGGTCACTACCGCGGTAATAAATTGAGGTAATGACCGCGGTTAGAATACCAATTATTATTACCGCGGTAGTTACAGCAGTTTATTTAATGATTTAGCACTTCGCACCTATTTCTATAATTAATTAAGTTATAAACAATTATTTATGAAAATGTTTTGAAGTTACATGTATAACTCAAGGTAATCTTATAATAACTAACTGATTGAAAAATTTTAAACGAATTAAAGTAAAAGGAAGAACAATTTTTTTAAATAGCGCACAGAACGAGTGGTTCCCGTATTTTTTTACCCGAATGTTCCAAGTTTCGAAAATAATTGTTTTTGAATATTCCAGATGTGGCTGGAAAGTAAAATGGTGGCTAACGAACATATTGTAGGCCAATTTACGTCATGAAAATGTCTAATGTGTCGTGGTTGTGAGAAATTATTGGGAAAATTTGGCCTTTTTTACATTTTTTTCTTCAAGTTCCCGAATTTCAATGATATGTTCCCGCACTTTTATACCCATGTTCCTACTATTACCACCGTGTTCCCGAAAACCTCTTATCTAGACGTATCATTGAATATTTCTAACAAAAATAATGCCATACAATTTCAAAATTTAAATATATGTATATGAAATTTTTAATTTGTGCTTAGTCATGAATCTTGACAGCTTCAGTCATGAACAGTTATTGTTTGAAGAGCTTTACCATCAAAAATGAATGTGTAGCATTAGTCACATTCTGTTCAACTGTCTTCATTGATAGTTAGAATGCACTTCATTTCCATTTAGATCCACGCTTTTGGGTGTACATTATGTATGAAATCCATATTAACAGTCGCATATGTAATATATTGAACTCTCTTGAAATGCGAAAAGAGAGCTCTTGACTTATTTTATGTGTAAAAGCGAATCGCGAATATACGTCCGTACAAATGCTTAAAGACTTTAAAATGGCAAACATTAAAGTCACCATTTGTTCTACCAAATTATTAGGCACGGTTTTTCGGGTTCTTACATACGGGGAAGAATGTTATCACTTCAGTTAATCCAATGGCGAATTCGGACAAATTAAATGACGTCAGAGGAAAACGATCGATTTCTGAATTCACCCTCTTTTTCCATTATTCCTATCAAAATGATATTTCATATTCGCAGCAATGTCGTCCTTTTCCTTAGATTGATAACCACTACTAAAAGTCTTTAAAAAGTCCTAACTTCCTGATACCTGTTAGTCACGTTTCAAATTTGGCAGTACAATTTTTTTATTTCAGTATCTCTCAGGCCGGCCTCTTTAGTGCTCGAAAACATCGCATCTTTATTCTCGTTAATCTCAGTTCTTGTGTGAATGGCTCGATCCTGTAAAAGACTTAGTGCGATAATTGCACCACTTTGCGTAATATACCGGTGCTGTGGCGCATGATGTAGGGCGCTCGCCTTCCAATCGGAAGGTTGCAGGTTCGAGACTCCATAGGGGTACGAACACAGACTAGATACTGGATGGCTCGGTCACTGCATGTAAATACGTGGTGTGGGACTTTGTCCCTCTCTTCGACTCTAATCGGTATATAGAAAATAGATTAAAGTGCCCTCTACAAGCCTAAGGGTAAAATGCTCATAAAGCGGACCACCTGTGTCTATTTGAACCAGTCATCTGACGCCCTCCACCTATAAGATTAAGCCTTTCTGGAAAATCTGTTTCTAGTGTTTTCATATGCTTTTCGATTGTTCTTATGTTTCTGTCGTATTTATTGATAGGCGTTCGCGAACCAGTTGTTGAAGCCATCTTTGGATTCAGGGGGAACTTAAAACTTTTTACCAGTGTCGGTACCCATGCATATAAAACTTACTTGTAGTTTGAATAATTTCACAGCTTTGCGTAAATCTTTTTTTAATAAATATAGCCTTTTCGGATACTGAAGCTTTCAAGACTTTCGCTTGTTCAAGTGTTCGTATTCCATCATTTTTCGTACAAGTTCTTTATTTCACTACTCATAGCTATTCTGGCGAATTGGTTCGCATATAAATATAAAACTTAGGGGGAATAAATTCACAATTTTGCGCAAATAGCAATAGCGTTTTGAAAAGTGTACCAGTTCTTGATTTTTTTTCTCAAGATCTTTCAAGAAACTCCGAGATGAATTCAAGCTTTAACTTGCCTTTCTCACTGGACCTTGTTCTGGTGAATTGGTTCCAATATAAAATATAGTAAAATTAATTTCACAGCTTTGCAAATTAGCAATTTAGCGGTTTCAAAAGCGTACCAGTTCATGATTTTTCGAGAACCCTTCTATATTAGTGTTAACTCTTATTTGACAGACTTATTTGACTTATGTTTCGCACTGAACCTTGGCGAAAAAAGTCATTTATTCTGGTGCATTGGTTTCTATATAATCTTTACACTTTATATCGAAAAAATAATACATGTATGTTATTAAATAACCACAAACAATTCCCAACAACTATTTGCTTGTTTTAAAAAGATAGAACAAATGTGATCAAATATCGATGGAGAGGAATATAGTGGCATATATCGATGGAGAGGAATATAGTGGCAGCATAACGCATCCCGAAGCTGAAGAGAGTGATCGAGAGAGAGAATCGATGATGCCCTAGAAATGGGATGAGCATAACGTAGAACAAGATGGACACACTAATAATATAACTAGTGTAAGATACTTTATGTGTATCAAATGTATACTATACACTGTATAAGTCGTATAACGAAGTGACATAAAACATTTATCATTTCTATGCATTATTTCCATATCCTTCATTAAAGCTATGTTTGATTCCTAATTTGTTGTAGCAGTCAAGTTATTGATTTTTTATGGACAAGCCCAAATTGAAACAAACTGAAAAAACACAATATTTCAAGCAGTAAACGTGTGTTTATTCACATGTTCA
>JAUCNG010124431.1:0-13560 GCA_032353305.1 Cephalothrix spiralis
CATTATAAACTTTAATCGCCATTACATGCATGCAGTCGACGTCATTAAATGACGTTAAGATCACGATAATATCGTGACCGTCCTATTTGTAGGACAAGTTTCATAATTTCTGACATTTCTTTACTAATCATGATCAGATGGTTCACTATCAGAAGGTTTAGTAGTCAGATGGTTCACTAGTCAGAAGGTTTAGTAGTCAGAGGGTTCACTAGTCAGAAGGTTCTAGTCCGAAGATTTAGGTAGGAATATCGAATTTTGACTTAAAACAATTTTGACTCGAAATTTTCCCAAAAACAAAAAATTTATTTTGCCTTAAAAATCATCTGATGAACGTAACTTTAACCCTTACCCTACCTCTTACCCTATAGCCCAAAACCTAGCCCTAACCATAACACTGACCCTAGCCGTCCCAAACCCTAATTAAACCCTAATAAGTCAATATTTCGAAATACATTTCAGTCTAAAATTGTTTTCGGGTTATTTTTGTCTGAAACACCGAAAAAATAATTTTGAGTTTTTGATAATTTTGAAAAACATTTTAAGTCAAATTCCCCACCTAAATTTTTTGACTAGTAAACCTTTTGCTTAGTTAACCTTCTGTCTACTAAACCTTTTCTGACTAGTGAACCTTCTGACTAGTGAGACGTTCTCTTCCAAGGAAACTCCTTGAAAAACTCCTCGCGACATCTTTCAGAACCAGTCGCGACAAAATAACCCTGAGGAATTGTCATTTAAAAATTTCTTTTAAAAAATTATTTTGGTGAAGTTTTTGTGTTAGGTATGGTTTTCATGAAATATAGGAGAAATTATTATAAGTCTAAATCTATTATAAGTCTAAATCATGGTTTTATCCTAAGTCTAAATCATGGTTTTATCCTATCTTATTTGTATCGCTTAAGAACAACAGTCAAGGGTGAAATAATGACTGTTTTGCCCTGTTTTGCCATTATTATTTTTGCGTTATCTTCTTCAATTATTTTATATGTATGCCTATATCAAAAACATCTAGAGTCCATTTTATCAATTAATCTTACATCAACCGTGGTTGATGTAAGATTGGCAATATTGATTCAACATTCGGGGAATCAGGGCATTGACCCGTCGAGAAAATGACCTTTTTCGATTGCGGGAACCGATAAAATATATTTTAACAGAAAACGGGACATGACAGCGTAAGTAGATCATCAAACGAGTGCAGAGAGTTAAATAATAATGTTTCGAATTACGTTTTTTTGAAAGATGTGTGTTTTATTTTTAAACAAATAATAATATACAAATTATACAAAACAAAAAAGTCACTTTTGAAAAAAAGCGAAAAACCGCTGACACAGTATATTCCCAAAATTATATATCATCAAAATTTTCGACTCTATTTGGTCATCGTCAGTGATATAAAATCACACTATTCAGCAAGTGGCATCGGGCGTGCAGAAAGCTTATTTACATGATAAAGTTGGGAGTCATAATACATGTACATATTATTTTAGAGCAGTGCAAATGTTAAGGGCAAAAAATGACAAATTTCATGATTATAAAATGAGTGCGCCTCGATTCAATTCTATATACAAGTGTATACAAGATATTTACAGTATTTACAAAATTATATAATACATATTTATGTTAAACCTGGAATAGTGCTGTCTATTGTAAGTTTCAGTATAAGAACTATACTATACAGTCAATTTAAACGCTATTTTGGTTCGTTCTTACGGTGAAATGGACAATAGTTCGCGAGGCGGGGAAACCTCTCTCCCGAGACCTTTTCCAACGAACTATAGACAGCACAATTCCAGGTTTAACTCTTTTAGACCACTACTATTTTCATTGTAATTAGTATTTTAATGGTCCTTATTATAGGTTTCATAATAGTTATATACTAACATCGGTCTAATTATATTTACACTTTATTTGTGAAAAAATGATTCATTAAAGAAGGCCAAAGAAAACCAAACATGATCTGCAATGAGTTTGATTTATAGTATGTACATTATATACAAACGCAAAAAATGTTAACGCTGTAATGCCACATACTGAATCGAACTCATCATGAACTCATCGCTGTTTTTTGGTTTTCCTATGACCTTCCTTCCTTTCATCATACATTGTAATCTTGAGCATTTACAAAAAGTTCAAAAATAACTGACGGGACTGTTTCGATAGCTCGGCTCTAAGCCTGAAAAGTAACAAATATCAGGAGAACATTCTTCACAGCTCATTGTCCGATTAACTTCACATTATTGGCTTGCCTTATTTGGCTTTTGTGACACGTTTGTTTTTTATACCTTCAGATTGCTTTTTGTTCCTTGAATACTTGTTTCAGACTTTCCGCTTGTATATTCTCTTTGTCCCTGTGTAGAGCTACTTGGACTGACCTTAACTGATCATTTTACTGCACTTGCAGTGTTTTTCAAATGGGATGTTGGCGTCCTCTTTATTCCAAAAAGAAATTGATTGAATTCCCAACCTTCGCCTCTCCCACTTCAATGGCATAATCATAAACATGTATATGCAGAGCATCCTGGTCAGCAATCTTTATCAGTATCGGGCCAAGGATGTCTGTCTCATCAACATACTGTAATATATGCCGTATCGATCACCCAAGTATTTTACGACGCTTCAGGTCGATAATCTGTCTAAATTAGATAATCCAAATCTAAAATTAGAGTTCGAAGAACTGGTTCCATCAGACATGGGTTTCCAACATTTCCAACACTTGACGGTCTTGACCATCATTGGGATATTCCACAGCACAATGATGGTGTGCTAATGTGTCACAGGGAGTAGTGTTCTGCGGGCTTTTATACCCGGATTCGTTACTTTCTGTGCGATGATGTCCTGGTAACAAAGGATTAGAAGGATCTATAAAGAAATAAAATTGTCAACGTCTGTATTCAAAGAAACAAATTAGTAAATTATGCTATTTACATTACACTTGTATTGTTCAATGTTAAAAAATGGGTACTGCTTAAGAACAGTTAGAATATCTCTTTTAATACAGTTATATTAAAATTCTGCATTGAACTACGTTAGATTTTACGCAGTTAACTGAGAACAATATACGTATTGTTTAACAGTACTCCAACCTCAAAACCTAGTACTTAAATATTTACGGATACCTCTCGCTTATACTAGAGTAGATAATGGGTAACTTAATTTTAAAGGGAACTATATAAGTCCTATAAAGTTTGTAAATAGCCTACCGGGGGCATTACTGCATGAGCATTTAGACTTGAATAGTTCATTTGATTTAAATCGAACTCTTTACATTTTTAACCCGGCCTGATGCTAAATTAGTATTCAGCTTTTAGCTAAATTAGTATTCAGCTTTTAGCTATTAGAAGCTGTCTGTATGCATTCATAATTGGACAGAAAACGTGATTTTTTTTACTCTTCATGTGCAGGGGAGAAAATTCCCGTTATTTCCGCCCGCACCCCGGGGTTGTGCAAATTCGTAAACTTCTTATGCATCATCCTATCCCATGACAAAAATAAAGTTTATTGGGGTCGACTACCCGCCAAAAAATTATGCGAAACAGCTAAGGGTTTTGTACAAATTTTTTCCTCGCCGATTATCGGGTCCAATTGTGTAATATACATAAATTATAACGTACCATCTGCAACAGCATCTTCCACTTCTCTAGACGTCTCTTGAGTTGGTGGATTCATTTGTTCAGTCCGCATTCTCTCTACAATGAAAATAAAATGCTTAAATTAAGTGTAGTAATTTTCTTTTATTGTTTATTTCATATTTTTTTCTGTTTCAGTATGAACTTTTATTGTGCTTTACGATTGTATTATTACATTCGTTTGAGATCAGTGCTGAAACTAACACCGCAGAGGAAAATATCAAAGTTAGTATCATACTAAGTTTTAAAGCCGACAGATTTTCCATTGTCAAAACTACAGATTGATAAATAGGGCCGGCAATATTGAAATATTCTAACGATTGATACGAATGGTTGTAACGTCATTCTATGATATTCTGTTTACAATGTTCAACGTACCATGTTCAACACCATCTTGAGCTTCTATAGGCGGTTCTTGAGCTTGTTGTGCTGTTTGAAGCATTTGCTCAATCTGTAATCTTTCTGCAATAGAAATAATGTGTTTTGATGTACTATAGTAATTGTAATTGATTGTTAATGTAAAAACTATAAGATCCTATAATGAATGGGTGTACATGGGGGGGGATCTGAAACCCGGACCCGGAACCATATTTTTCGAAAAAACCGTGCCCGGAGGTCTAAAACCCAAACCCTCAGCCCGTGCACACCGCCGCCCATGACTAGAAGAAATCGGAAAACCGTTGCCTGTACCAATAGAAGTCAGTGTGCCATGCACCCGTGCCGAAATTAAAATTTCGTAAAAAACCGGACCCGGAATCGTCATTTTCCAAACACCCTCTTATAAAACTATACATGATACGAGGGTCTAAAAATAATTTTTATGATTTTATCATGGCACTTGTCTGCGACTTATGCAACTTCGAGCTATCAACTTATTGTGAGGGCGTCAGATGACTGGCTCAAATAAACACAGACGTTCCGCTTTATGCATTTACCCTTAGGCATGTAGACATCTCCCGCACTCTAATCTATTTCCTATATTCCGATTAGCAGTGGGGTTTACCCCGTAGGGAGGGACAGCGTCCCACGAGGGATTTTTTTAACGGGCGGGACAAGGCGGGAGATAATTTTTCTTATCAGAATCGGGAAAATGAAGGTTATTGAAATTGGGAAGCGGAAAACGGAGCTCCGCGTAATATTAGGAAAGCTTTTTCCTTATCGGAATCGGGAAAACGCCTCAAAAAAGTGTCGAGAAGCGGAATTTGACCTCCTCCATGTAACGCTCTCCCACTCCACGTATTTAATCTGACCGAACCAGAAATAAGATAAAATGATATTTACCGAAGACGGTTTTGATCTTACGACGAATGTCATTTTGGCACTGGTCGTCTTTTCTATCCGCTTCATACAAGAAACTGATAAGTCGAGTATAATCACCACCATTAGTTGCAATTATGTACTTGTTTAACACATCATTAACCTTTTCTTGGTCTGAAAATAGAGATTAGAATCAAAGCTCATTGACTAATAATTTTTAAATTTATTGAGCATATCGCAGTGATATAAATCTCTTCGATGTATAGTTATGTAATAATTCGATTAATCAGGAGGGGGTCAGGCACCCATGATTAGGGGTTGTGGGTGTCAAAAGGGATGACATGTTAAAATTTTCCACATGTTTTGCATTTTTGTAAATTTTTGCAACAGACAAAGTCCTGCTGAGGCACACGACCATCTTAGCCTCTTAGGACCGGATCCCGCCTGGGACCCGGCCCTCGTCAAAGCCCCCTGATTGATTTAATACAGAAACAAAAACTACTGGGGACGAGGGCCGGGTCTGTGTCGGCCGGGGCAATAAATATGCCTATTTGAGTGATTCAATTATTCCGTGCCTAGCCGATAAATTGTCTACTGGTATACAAGTCAATTTTTGCCTTCTGCTACTTTTTGCTTTTAACCGAAGTCCAATCTTTATTTCTATCAATTGATTACTTTATACCATACGACTTATTTATGATGATATATACCTTTATGACCCTTCGTCTAACCCTTGGCCGCAATTAGATACATCTCAAGCAATTGTAATTCTTGGAGATTCAAAATAAATTTCTACAAAATACGAGTGTATTGAAATTAGATTCAAACACTAGCTGTTTATTTATTTTTGCAAAATTTGAAAAAAATTTACAAAGTGTCAATTTTGAGGAGGAAGTGGGTCAAGATATGAGAGAATTTTTTTAGAAAAGTACATGTAGCAAAAATGTGCAATATGGGTGGGTGGCAAAAATTTACAAAGTGGCCATGTTAAGGGGGTGGTTGGTTCCAAAAGTTGTTTTGTAAATTTTTCATCATGGGTGTTGTACATTTTGGCCATTCAAATTCTTTAGTTTTAAATAGGATTTTTGCTAATTAAGCTTTTATTAGTTTTACCTGTTGCATTTGCTTGCATAACTATGCTCTCGATGTCGCCAACTTGTAGGCTTGAAGCTAACATCTTGAACAGTGCAGCAAATTTTGGTCTTAAGAAAATATCTTTTACAAGGGCAAAGCCTGAAATCGAATTTAAAAACAGTATTAAATACAGTATATAGTACTGGCAGACGGCATAGTATGTATAAGATCATTTCATGCACATAAAATAACCCTGAGGGCTATTTGATAAGTGCGAGAAATTGCATATAGGACTTGCCAGGATTGGGAGGCGATCCCACAGTTGATGGCGGCTTTACCTTGCGGAAGCGCCAAAGTAAATCCTTGCAGAGTCAATATTCAACAGAAAGAATTTAGTAATATCTATGGAGTTAAATATGTAGGCCAACAAATCTTTTTTTTTATTTCGGTACCAACAAAAGAAATATTTTTAAACGATTGTTCAAAAATATAAATATTGTATTCAAATCAGTGCTATACCGATTTTATTAACTCTAATATGACTTACACATGTCCAAGTAACGTTTCAAATGATTCGCATCAAATTTATTTCTATTATTGGTATCATCCAAGTTAGCATTATATATGCTCCGACAATTCTCTTTTCTCATTCGGTCCCTCCTCTTTATATAAACACATGTGACTGCAGAGGCAATGATGATCAGGAGTATCAAAACTGCCACAATGACTATTAATAGCATTGTGATATCAATACCATCAGGATTCTCGGTTGGAGTTATTGGCCCAGTATCATTTTTTGAGTCTTTATTCGGCGGCGTCGTAATGAGAGGTGGACAGGATAGAGGTACAGGCTTGATCTCTGTTATATCTGAAAATGAAAAAATGCTGGCATGAGATATAAAAAGAAATACTCTCTCTTTCTGGAAAGGCGATAGGGCTTAAGAAGAATACTATTACTATATGCCTAGGCCTATACCTGGAAGCTAAATATATATGAACTATAGAGTATCTAATAGAACGAGGTAAGGGGGATTTCCAGCCGAATATTTTGAAAAGAAGAAACAAGTGGATACCATATTATCATGATCGAAAATCACGACTTCGCGAATCTCGCACAATATTATAAGTTTTCCCGCAAAAGGTATAGAGTATAGATCTTGGTCCGATCAAATAGCTCAATTAATATGAAATATGTTTTCGCCATTGTTCAAAAAGACTAAGCGTTATTGTACATCGAATTGAAATAAATAAAGTTTAAATAAAATAAATAATAAGACTGCTTGACTGCCGGAATTATGGAAATATGGTCAAAAACATAAAAAATAGGTTAGGAAAATACGTTGTTATGTATGTCTGCATCCCTAGCAACAACGAAAGCAATACACAATGGTAAAAAATTTGACTGACCCCTGCTACAATTGAAATATTTATTTTTTAATGGATTGTTAAATTTTAGTTAAAAATGTACAAAAAAGAAGAAAACGGAAGAAGAAAAAATTAAAAGCCTTACAAAAGATAAACAGGTTGTTACCTTAATGAATACAGAAAGGGGAAAATCCAAAGCGAAAAAAGTTCTAAGCGAGCTTGAATATACGGTGAAACATTAAAACAGGCTCGAAACTATGTGTTTCTATGGGAATCTAAGTCCCTAGCAACAGGTTATAGGAAGTTAAATACAAAAAACTATAGATATAAGGATGATACGTAAAAAATGTGTTTGCTCTTAGCCGTTTTGTAATCATTCTGATATCACTTCGAATTTATGAACTTCCGTTGCTAATATCAGGCGGTCAAAGAAGGAGGGTCTAACGATTTTTTGGCAGAAATTCGCTAACATTGCTAATTGTTCTCCAACCTCCCGACCCGACGTACGATTTTAATAGCGTTACCTCTACGGCTGCATTAAGTCTTTATTTCGTTAATAAAAAAAACCAGATCGAAATCCGTCACTTCCTTCAGTGTCAAATATTCAATTCAGTTTGCATCCTTTACCACCATGAATCTGACCCGTATGATATCCCCGTGTCGCACCTCCGAAGTCTGTTCGTAGATTTCCGATTCCGGGAAGATTGCCCTTTTTTAAACTCACTTTTGAGGCAGAAATAAGGCTGTCAGCTGCAAAATTGTACTCCCTAGATAATCAAGGGGGCTTACAGTCTTATTTCTGCCTCAAAAGTTTTAAAGTTAAAAAAAAACACCAAATCTACGAACAGACTTGGGGAAATAATACTGGTCAGATTGGGATAAAAGGAAGCAAATTGAATTGAATATTTGACACTGAAGGAAGTGAAAAACAGTTGGAAACTTCACAAAGGTGTGCAGAACTCTGGAAACATACGAAATATTAATTGGGTTACAGCTAAATCTAAGCTATGCTATGCATCCATGCTCGATTGGTCCGGAACAACTCTACCGATACATGTAAATATTTTAGCTGTGCCAGTAGTTTTCTGCCTGTGCCTTTTGTCAAATCATACGAGCAATTCGGTGGTCTATAATAGGACACATAGTACAAAGTATAGGCTACATACAAAAACCACGTGCATACGGTAACATACAGTGTATATGATTTATATGCAGTACAATACCAGAATCATACCACGACTTACCATCACAATACCGATGTTTTTTTATAATGCCCTAGAATGCAAATAGATAGGCTAAATTGAAAAGTATTAGTGCTGAATATATTCAATGTTGTATATATAGTCATTAGGGTTCAGAGGTTCACAGTTTGTGATTTTTTAACTGCTTTTACTTGAATAATTTTATTTGCACTGTCGCCAAGATTTTCGAATCGTTATGAAATATCGCCGCATTCCCAGAGCAACTTTTCCATGCCTTCGGAAATATTCGGAGGTGCGAGTAGGAGCGATTACATTGCTTCTTATATTTTATTCACGAGAAAACGTAGAATTCAAGCTACGTGTATTATTAAGTGGACCTCGGAAAGTATGAGAAAAATATTAGCGAAGTTAACCGTAGAACAAAATAAATTGGACCTACCCACCCCTATAAATGAACCCCTGGCTCTACTTACTTTTAATTTTATCTTCTTCAGATCCGTTAGGGTAGCAGGTGCGGTGGTCACCGCCGTGTCCAAAGTGTCCGCCAGTACAAGTCCACTCTTGCTTTGTGTAAATGTTGCCAGGGAGGAGCATCTTGCAACCACATTTAAAGCCTGGATCCACACAATGTTTTCGATAGTCCGCGTAGTTTTTGAGTGTTGCGGGACCATTGGCGCCGAGACAAATGCAAGTCGGCCTGAAAAAATATATAAATGCTCATATCTTCTGCATGTTAATTATTAACACAAAAGAGGGTTGCTATAGGGTGGCACAAAAAAACCAAAGTTTGGAGAATCCTGATCGGCTGTTGTCATATTTTTACTTTACCTTTAGTAAGTTTGAATACCGAATTTCAGGTCCCTATGACCTTTGGAAAAGGTCGCTCAATTCCGAGTAATTTGTAGCACCAACATAATACCGAAGTGCCATTTGTCATATTTTCAATAATCAAAATCAAGCAATTAGTGTTACCGCTTGATGAGGCGTCTCAAAAATTGACAGTTTTTAGTTTGGTCACTTCTGATAAGAATAGAAAAAAAATACACGTATTTTTGAATTCCTTGGGCCCAAAACAATGGGGTATATCAAAGTTTTTATTTTCCTAGCACAATTTTGTCCGAGTTACGAGTGATCTGTACGCGGCATGCGAATTTTTGATCACTCATAACTTGGACAAAAATTGTTTTAGAAACATAAAACTTTGACCTACCCTATGGTTTTCGAGCCCAAGGAATTCAAAAATAACAGTATTTTTTTTCTATCTCTATTTCTAGCCCAAACTAAAAAACGATTTTTGACACCGCGCCGCATCAAAGCGGTAACACTATCAACCTAAAAAATCCTCCCTATTGCAATTTTTTGTTCCGCTTTTTCCGTCCTTGGAACCGCAGATTTCTTCCGATCATTATTGATCGAGTTAAAAATATATATACTCTTGTTCAGAGTTCTACTATATTTTTGGGTGATGAACTTTGGGTACATCTTGTATATTTACCCAAATAATCAGGTGCATTTTACAAATTGGGAGATTTTTTATGTTGGTAATTGGTATTCACACAAATGACCGGAAGTAGAAATAGTAGTCTGATACCATAATATTTAATACTTACTGAATTTTACAGATACCATCCAATGTCAAATGATTTTCTTGATATTTGTCGTCATCACATCTGAAGCATGATGCAGATCCTGGGTCATCAGTTCGACAAATGTTTATTCCATACCCAGGTTCACATCCCTTATCCAATGGCTTGCAACACCTCGATAAATCACCATTTTCGGGGCTAACTTTCTTGGTACCCGATAGACAAGTTGTAGGTCTACCAGTTACCTACAGCACAAAAAGGTACATATAAGAGTATTATCTGCAGATTAACCACAAATTAATGAGCTGGTTTTATTTTGGTAAAAATCTGCTCTGTGCCAAAATCCTCCGACGCAGAGGTGAGATAAAAGTATGTATTGGTGATTTTAATTAAACTGTTGGATCTGTCACTGTTAAAATGTCTGGGTGGTTTGAATGGGAGATTTTCACATATTTTATAGGTGATTTTAATTGTTAATAGTGTTAAACAACATCTAGGTGATAACATCAAAAATGATTTTCAGGTGATTTTACCAAAAAATCGGCCTAACGCCAGTGACTAGATATCAAAGGATACCAGGTGAAAAACACCAACTGGGAAATATGTTTGATTCTTTCCCATGTAGATACAAAATACGGCAATACCCTAACATGTGAAAAACATCGAAATGTTTTAAAAGTGAGAAACAGTAAAAATCATACCATTAGAATATTGAAAACGGCCGCTACCAATAGGGTTACTATCGCATTCTCCATAATCTAAAAAATATAAAATACAAACATCAGACAATAATTAATTAGTATAGTTAAGATGTTCATGATATAGCATATGTAGGCCTACGTTAATTTAAAAGCACGACAGTACATGTATGTATATATAACAAGTTGAATTTACGTTTATGTCAAGAAAAACAACGCAAGCACTTTGAGACTGAGTTCTAATCTTCTAACATGCGAGTCCAATGTATAAGATCGAATGGACTATGGCGATCTATTGAGCCATATTTATTCTTTTATGGTAATTTACCATTTAGCCATTTACCCTTGCTACATACAAAGATAGTGCATTTGTTCAAAAAATTATAGTTTGCGATGTTTTCAAATGGTGGCGCATAGTGACGTGATCGTAGTTTTTTATCGGACTTATCGATTAATAAAACCAATGAATCATATGCCAGGACACTACTGTGTGTATGAGACTTACGAGCTTTTTTGGTTGTTAAGATCATTAGAAAATAAATAGACTTGATAAAGATCTGAACATCATTTGCGATATCAAATCAACTGAGAAATCAACAATAATCAACAATGCGAAAACAATACTTTTACTTTCTTACCATTTTACGGTAGTTCTCCAAAAGTCCAAATTCTATCCAGCAATTAACAGTAAAATACAAGAATCTACAATCTACAATCACGTATAGATATTCCCTGAAACACGTGCGGCAGTATGAACACCGGCTTTATATAAGGTTCTATTCTTGTACATGCGAGATCACATGATTATTTTTAGCGAATCGGGATTGGAATGGATTTTTTTCCTACGGACGCGCAACAGCAAATTCGTCCCTCGCGTAGGCTGTATGTGGGAGGGGTTATTGTTTGAAAATCATAAGACGGTAACGAGCAGGAAACCAGTTTAGGCTAGATTACCTCGTTAATGAATGTAGAACGATTAAGATTGGAATTCTAACATATTCTTTAAAAGCATATTAGAAAATCGTATATTCTAGCATACGTATATACTTCATGGACGGCCCAGGCCCTTAAAACCTTGAGCAAGGATTATAAATTGAATTTGGCCTCTAGCCAGTGAATCAGATCATTAAAATAATCTTTAATTAGCGGTGGTAAGATCCATCAGAAATAAACAGCCATTATTTGATGCCCACAGTCAATAACTATAGGGCCTACCTATTATAGTCAATTCATCAATTGTGGCAATTATACTGGTCACGTGACGTGAATCTATAGTTACAAGTATCGATTTTAAACATTTTTTCAATGACACCAGGCACCTATATCAAGGTATATGGATTGAATAGATACGAAATCAAAATTAGTATACGTGTCATGTACAGTACAGTGTTTTTGTATATTAGGCCTACTAAGATTGTTTGCTAATATGTTGGCCTACACGTTAAATTGCATATGGATTTATCATTTGAATTTCAGGAATACCGCAAAAAAAGGTTTGCATAAGTTAAGGAGCAACTGTATCTCAGTATTTTTAGAGTAAATATATTCCGAGATCTTCTGAATGGAAATTCTCCTAGCTTTCTAAATATATAGCAGCATAGATTAATCGAATAACATGATATTATTGTATTTCAAAAATATATATAGGTTAAAACAGGTCCAACAAACACAGATTATTACCAAAATCAACTGTGACTCTGTGAGCTTTCAGTCAATTCAACATTATTCAGACAGTATATTTAACTCTGCAATTATTAACCTAAATCCTTTATCTAAATTGTGTTAAATAATATTTTTTTATATTCAACCAAAGAAATGTCAATTCGACCAAATTGGGTTCGACGGAAATGTCCATTTGACGAAATGTTTTTGAAAAAGGTTTTAGATTCTCCCTAGTTATTCAATCAATTGTTTTTGGAAGACCTAAAACTACAAGATTATCAATCAGCTAATTCAATTAATCTTTACTGTTTACAGTACCAAACTACTGATTCCCGTAGTCTATCTTGAATCACATTTTATACCATTGAATTGTCGTTCAATTATATACAAACAAAATAGATATACATGTACATGTAACGTTAACTGTTAAAAAGTTTCCATATATACCCGGTAGGCATACTTCGATATGATTACTGTTAAAAATAACGAAGATACAGATGTTTACTGACGGCCTAGCTTATATTAATTTAAATACACTACGCATTAATATTACCTTGTTTGTGGATGATACCAAGGATGACATAAAACTGGATATATCAATTTGCCTATTTCTGTTCACAAACACCCTGAAAGATAAATCAAGTTGTCATTGGTATGCAATAAAACAGCAAAGATCCATTTTGAGAAAAACAACAAAATAATAGATATGTATACTTTAAGGTGACCAGAGATATCAGATTGAGACGCTTTCGGCTGTTTTATAAATACTACATGTACATTAAAAGTATTATTAGTGAAAATAGTCTATTTAAATTATACAAGTATTAAGATTACTTTTTTTTAAACCTAAAGGGTATTTTTTAGAAATATCAGTTTTTAATTACTCTATGCGTGAGTTTAAAATAGTTTTCCCATATATAAATGTAGGCTATCAACTTAACTTTTACATTTGTATATATCATGATTACACATACAAAGATTTAAAGAATGTGTAACAGAATCATATGAAAGCAATATATATAACATCACTTTATTTTAGATAAAGGAAAACATGCACAGCCCAGGTCCTTGATTCTTATTCAGAATACAG
>JAUCNG010125542.1:0-13550 GCA_032353305.1 Cephalothrix spiralis
TCATAAATTTCCAGAGTTGGAATGCCTTTAATAAACTCAACATTTTCAGACATTTCTTCGTACAGTGGTTGATGTTCGGAATAGAACCAGTAAATTTTTTCTGGGGGAGGATATATGAAACCGTCTTCAGTTATGATACGCTTGACAAAGTATGATTTTCCTGATCCAGTTATACCATAACATCCCATTGTAAACGGATGATGAAACGCGAGAACCTGATCACCCGACATATTTCTTATAAATGAACACCTTATATAAAAATCATACACTTTATTAACTCAAAAAAGAGAGAATATACATAATCAGCAACATATACACTTGTGATAATTACACTTTATAACCATAAAAAAATGATACAAAAAAGTTGATACAAAAAAGTTGATACAAAAAAGTTGCTCCGGAATAGTTGATACAGAAAAGTTGATACATAAAAGTTGATACATAAAAGTTGATACATAAAAGTTGATACATAAAAGTTGATACATAAAAGTTGATACGGAAAAGTACATTTTTTTCTGCATGAAGAGACAATATACATAATCAGTAACATATACACTTGTGATAATTACACTTTATAACCATAAGGCACTGTTTCGTGATTTTCCTTCAACACCCTTTTAGTGTAAACTACCCTATAGTCCTTTTTTCTATCTATAGAGTTTAAAACACTATTTTTCTTATCACGAACAATTTTGCTTGGTTCCTCTATTGTCACTCTGGAGTCATCACCATAACTTTTGACTAGCTGTTCCATTACAGAGCTGTTTAATATTTTGGTATTCCTAAAGTTTAAATTTATCCCTTTGATTTTGGTAAATGTATCTTGACCGCTTTTCTCTCCAACTTTATTGCACACATAACTGTAATTCTTTGGCCCTCCTGATATAAATTTGATGATGTGTTGGTCGGCGTCTTCCATCTCGGTTGTGAGCTCGCCGAGATTGTTCCCAAGAGCAGGTTTTGTTTGGCCAGGAGCAGTGACAAAAATTAATGAATCAGTATCGTAGTACAGTACACGTTTGCCTAGTTTTTCGAGCTCCGTGTAGAGTTTAAGGCGTGCTTGAGACGAAGTAAATGCAGCTAGCACAACATTTGTTTTGTCGCTTTCCTGAAATAAATAAAATAAAATAAGAAAATTGGAACTTGAAAATTAATTATTTTTTTGCTTATTTTCCTATGTTGTAAGTAAGTTTCTTACCGGTACAAAATCTTCATGCTGGTTGAAGTGAATCATCACACTATCTTCACTGAGCATGTAAACATTCTTGACTATTATTGATGGCGATTCTAACATGTTGTAAAGAACGTCTGGTTTGTCGGTAACTTTTGATTGTGTTTTGCCGGATTTTTGGCCCCATTTCCCCTATAACAATAAAATACATTTATATGATAATCGATAATTGAAAGCAAACTCAAAAAATAAAAAAAATAAAAATAAAAAAAAAATAAAAAAAAAAAAAAAAGTTTTCTCAAAAAGTGCTACTTACCCACATACTGTTTAACATTAATTTGGCCAGGCTCCGTAGACCAGGATTATTAATTATTTTTTCTTTAGTCAACAAAATCCCTGAAAAATAAAACAAAATTGTCATATCTGAAAACATGTAAAACAAACAAAATTATTAAGAACAATTATTATTATTTTTAGTCTTACCATAATTGACAAAATAATCAGCAATATATTGGTCTTTTTCCTGTTCTGTTTTGACATTAGATGGCCAACCACTTGCCTCCTGCTTAATCTTTAGAAATAAATTGATGTATTCAGTAAATAGTCCGTCGGTGCCTTTTTCTTTGTTGTACTGCATCGTTTTGTCATAGTGCCATATCTCATAATATTTTAGTACTTCATATCCCAATTCCAGTGCTTTTTGAATCTCAAGAGAGACCCAAGTACCTGTTAGTGCTCTCTGTTCAACATTATGATCACACGGTGTTTGCTGGAGAGACTCTGCACATGTGCGACATAATGGGAATAGAAGCTTGTTGTCGTACTTATAAGGAAGAAGAGGATGGAAGAGCTCTTGGGGAGGCAAGATTTTACACTTGACCAATCCACAGTAGTTATCAATGTTCTTAAAATTTTCAGTAATAACTTCGGGATGGCCAATAGGGTAAATACCAAACTTATTGCACCACGGGTAGAGACTGAAATTGATAAAAAAATAATTGATACTGAAAAGTTGATACAAAAAAGTTGATACAAAAAAGTTGATACAAAAAAGTTGATACAAAAAGTTGCTACAAAAAAATTGATACAAAAAAGTTGATACAAAAAAGTTGATACAAAAAAGTTGATACGGAATAGTTGATACAGAAAAGTTGATACAAAATAGTTGCTACGGAATAGTTGATACAGAAAAGTTGATACGGAAAAATTGATACAAAAAACTTGATACAAAATACTTGATAAGGAAAACTTGATAAGTAAAACTTGATACAAATGATACCATAATTAGAAGAGTTTTGTACCTGGTAAAATCATAATAATCAATTGTCTCTCCTTCTTCTCCCTCCTCAACTTCCGGTACTTCGTAAAAGAGTTTTGCTGCATTGACTCTGCCACCAGTGAAAGCATCTCTGGGGTTTATTTCATCCTGAATATCGAGGCTGTTGATATATTCTCTCATTTCGTTATTGGTTTTCATTTCTTTTTCAAACTGACACTCCCAAATGGATTCAACTTTTATACCAGTATTTTCGATGTACAATTCACGAACCATTGTGCTCTGATATAGTTCATGCATATATTTCTGCTTCACATTGTTCTTGATATCACGTTGCGGGAAACAATTTTCACAACCATGCCAAAAACATCCATAGAATTCGAAAGCAAGCCTTTCTCCACCATCCTCTGAATAACCATCGAGTTTGTATATTTTGTCAATAATTTTTTCAGCCCCATTTCTTGAGTAGCGTAAGTTGATTTTCCTCGAATGGGCAATAAACGACAACCATTTCTCTGCTTTGGCACTTTGTTTGTCTTTATTGGAGTACCCGTGTCGAGGAATAACTCCAATGGTGTTTAGCTTTAAGAAATTTGTTCTAAATAACAGACTACACGCCGATGCTATTGTAACAGAACTACCCAATGGATCGATACCACTCGGATTTGCTGGTGTTGCTGTGACATCCATAAAAAGAGATCTAAACTTGAGACACCCTTCCAATAATATAGCAACATCAGAAACGCAATACCGAAGAATTTCCTCTTCGAAATTAAAAGGATCCATTTCATGGGCTGAATACCAAATATCAAATTTCTCTTTTGCTTCAACACTCAAACGCTCGCTGTCATAGTACTTTTTTTCGGGTAAACGGTCCAATATAATATTCTGATTTTGGGGCGTGTTGAACAGATGGGGAAAGAAACTGAAACAATAGAGAAAGAGTCAGAAAGTGTCAACAAAAATTATTGTCTTTTAAATAATTTTCTCTTATTTTAATTAAAAGTTTCTACTTACCCTTTACAGAGTTCATCTAATCCAAATGCTTTAGGCAATTTTGCGAGGGCCATCGGGAAAAAATTGAAGGAGTCGATGAACCTCATCTTGAAAGTCCGCAAATACATGTACATAACTTTGGAACCAGTAAAGATGAGATCAGGTTTGAGTCCATTTTTGTAAATATAATTGATTAAAAAATAGCTGTCATATCCCTTAAAATTGTGAGCAATACACGTTGATTTTGCATTAGATCGATCAAACAGGAAGCTGCAAAAATCATCAACACACTTGTACCCTTTGAAAACGTGTCTGTTAATACCACATACAGAACACTCAGAATCAGCAGTAACTTTCTTATGGAGACAATGAACACAGACACGATGTGCGACAACAAGATTTGGTCTGAAAAAAATAAATAATCCAAAATAGTTGATACAAAAAAGTTGATACAAAAAAGTTGATACAAAAAAGTTGATACAAAAAAGTTGATACGGAAAAGTTGATACATAAAAGTTGATACAAAAAAGTTGATACGGAAAAGTTGATACGGAAAAGTTGATACATAAAAGTTGATACATAAAAGTTGATACGGAAAAGTTGATACGGAAAAGTTGATACGAAAAGCACATTTTTTTCTGCATGAATTATATTTAAAAGGTGTGCTATTTACCTGTGTGTAGTACTCGAAAAATCAGCCTCAAAATCATATGCTATATACTTCATCACATCATTACTATCACTTTTAACCTCAGATTCACCCAAAACTTCATTTAGTAGATCTGCATCGAAATCATCCATGTCGCCATTTAATTCAGCAAATAATTCTTCTAATTCTGAATCATCTATACCTTCAGATTCTTCTTCTTCGCTTTGACTTAAACACCCCAAAAGTTCATCCAAATCATCATTGTCAAAAGCATCTTCTAATTCATCAAATGCAACAACATTATCTAAAGCTGCATCCAACAACGCTTCATCAACTACAGTATCACCAAACAAATCATCAACAGTTACTTCTTTCTTTCCTTTAACTTTCGGTGGTTGAACATAACATAAGTGGCCACTTTCTACGTATTTGTCACAAGTATTACATTTTATGGTTCTGCCACATACGTGAGGTCTCTTCTTAGTTGTTTGGGATTTATTTATGTACTGTCCACAATCTTTACATCGAAAGAACTTTTCACAAGTGGACTTGGAACGAGCAGAGTTTGCTTTGTGATGATTAAAGCAGCTTTGAGATTTGAATATACACAAACAATCACGACACTTCACCCAATCACCATCTTTTTTGCAATCTGTTCCCTTTCTGCATGATCGGCATATCTTTAGGCATTTGTGCATAGAGTTTGTTTGGTAGGGCATGTCACATTCATAACAAAATTTATCTCTACTGAAGAAAGCTGGAAATAAAATAACCAGTAAATAATTTGCACAAATTTATTGCATCCTGGCTAAGATTATATACAATATATACAAAATAATCAGTCATGAATAAATAAGTTTAATTGATGTTAATTAGTGCATAATGTTATAGTATTAATTAAAAAAATACCTGGTAGACTTGTTATGAAACTGTAATGGCCATCAGCTAAGTATAAGTGTATCTTTCTTTCTTTGTCAGGACCTTTATACAGTATGTGCGTCCCATCTGTTTTGGCAACAACAATAATCTGATAATGCACAAGGTATTCTTCAAACTTCTTAATTTCAGGAATACCACATGGCAAATCATCTCTCACACCAGCACGATCATGGAGTTTTTTCGCCAATTCACCCTGAATATTACATCCCTTTCTGATTGACTCATATTTCGGGTGGTTCTTGATCTTGGATTTACCTATGATTATGCAACGGGCGGCGCACATAAGGTCATCGTTCCTTACTTGTACAATACATCGTTTATTTCGCAAGAAAGTTTCAGTGTTTAAATTTTGTATTTTGTAAAATGATGAACCAAGGGGCATCTTTACAATGGTAATATGGATCTGGAACAAGTCCTCCAAACTAAAATGTTCATTCGACTGTAATATTCTTTGCAACTCCATCAAAAGCAAATCACTGTCAATCAAATAGCTTTTCATAAATGCAAGCGTTATTGCGTAATCAAGCACCCTACTTTCCATACTAATCTGAACGTAGTCGTTCCGTCCAGCGTTTTGTAGCGCACGTGCAAGTATTGTGTCATATGCATCATGCAAATACTCGATTATATCAGCAATGTCATTTAAATCTCTTTGAGGAGCAAAATCAACTGTAAACGTTTCACCAAACATATCAAATCTTTTGAGGTACCGAGTTCCAGTCTTTTTCATAGTGAAGTCATCTTCTTTGAAAACAATTCGGGCTTTTTTGGCTTCATCATCATCATCATCATCATCATCTTCACTTTCAATTCTCTGTCTCTTCCTATGCATTTTACTAATGTGCTGTTTCAAGTTCTCTTTGCGACTATACCATTTGCCACACCCCTGATGTGTACATTTAAATGTGGCATGCAGTCTCTGATTATGCATGTCAAGCTGTTTTTGTGTATTGAATACTCTATGACAGATATCACATGGTATTTTTTCCTTTTTGTGAGTTTCACTGTGTCTTTTAAGACTAGACATTGTAGAAAAAGTAGAACCACAATCACGACAGCTGAATTCACTTTCAACAGTGGCATGTGAATGTTTCTTAAAATCTGCAGCACAGTTGAACGTAGCAGAGCATTTATCACACACAATTGTTTTGTGACTTGCAATGTGTCGATTCAAATTAGACATCGTAGAAAAATGAGAATCACAATCACGACAGCTGAATTCACTTTCAACAGTGGCATGTGAATGTTTCTTAAAATCTGCAGCACAGTTGAACGTAGCAGAGCATTTATCGCACGCAATTGTTTTGTGACTTGCAATGTGTCGATTCAAATTAGACATCGTAGAAAAATGAGAATCACATCTATCACATTTAAATGTTTTTCCACTATGATATGATACATCTTTTTGAGATTTGCCATGAGTTGAAGAATGTCTTTTGAGATTGAAAGCACTTTTGAATTCGGAATCACATTCCCCACATGGGAATAATCTTGCAACACGATCTGGTGGTGGATTTTCATGAATTTTCATATGTCTTTTTATGTTAAACTTCGACTTGAATACAGCATCGCATACTTCACACGGATATAATTCTGCAACACCTTTTGGCTGTGATGATTTTGTGTGGACTTTATTATGATGCCGTGTAAGGTTAGACTTGTGAGAAAAGTTCTTCTGACAAATACCACATTGAAATCTGAAAAAGGTTAATTACACAATTAATTTGCCATTAAGAAATACATTATTACTAGCGAACGTTTTATAATAAGTCTATTGAGAAAGTGTACTTACTTATTTGCTAATTGCAGTGAAGTGCTTTGCTGTGAGTCATCACTAGCCATTTCATGATCACTTGATACCATTCTTTAAAAAAAATATAGCGTATGTCACACAAGAGCATCAACAAGCTTATGACAAGTGACAAAATACCAAGCTATTTATAGTCAGTTGACCAACATACAGACTAATTGTTTATTTAAAAATTTATAATTACTATTCATAGTGAATAAAATAGTAACATTGACAACACTTTACTTTTGCTTGATGATATTATACAGTAATGCATACATAATTAATGGATAATGTCACACTGTTTCTGATGATGAAAAAGAACTATATACATTATAGAAAACAAACGTATTCAATTATTCATACATAATCAGATATGTACTTAATAAGACCAGTGTTATAACCAACAACTTACTTATCGTGTGCTCGTGATGTAGAGGGCTGAGGTGTATTGTTATTCATTATTTCATTCGTTAATTCAGTCATTAATTCATTCATTAAACACATCGACTCTTCATTGCTTGAAGCCATTCTAAAATTCTGTGTCTATAACTGTATATATAAATAGTACAAATTCTTACTTTTAATTAGATACAGTGCTTATTTATAAAAAATTAATATACGTTTTCACAATCAGAAGCAAGAGTTAATCGGAATACATTATAAGTACAGATCGGTTTCTATATTGTAAATTAAGTGTGATTCAGAGTTATGTGATTTGGTACAGTGTCTCAAGTTTCGTTCACTTTCTTAATAATATATGGAATTTCAAGTTGATAGTAGGTGGCCTAAGGTTTGTAATCATGGTGCTGGCGTGCGAGAGAGAATTAATCAGTCAGAGACTCCACCCCAACGAGTTCAGCCAATCAGAGAGTCGGATCGAATCAGAAAGTCACGTGATAAAAAAGTGAATCGCGTTTACAGACAGAGAAAAAAATAAAATAAAAAAAAAAATCAAACTTCAAAAAAAATTCAAAAAAAAAATAAATAAAAAATAAATTCAAAATTCAAAAAAAAAATAAATAAAAAATAAATTCAAAATTCAAAAAAAAAAAAAAATAATAATAAATAAATTCAAAATTCAAAATTCAAAAAAAAAATAAATAAAAAATAAATTCAAAATTCAAAAAAATAAAAAATAAAAAATAAATTCAAAATTCAAAAAAATTCAAACAAAAAAAATCACCAAAAATTCAAAATAAAAAATGATAGTAAGTAAAAAAATTATAGGCACTCTCAGACCAACTCATAGATACCAAACAGGCCTACCTAAACTCTAACATGAAAATCAGTAAAAAAGAGGTAAGCCATAAAATATACCCCACACGTCTGTGTAGTTCACTTGGGAATTGCGTTAAGCTATGATCAAAACATTTTGACGAGAGAGATTTGCCACTAAGTTTCAAAAATACCTATTTTGACTTTTAATGACGTCTACAATCGAAAATATTAACTTTAGCGAAAAACCATTTTCGTATAGTAGTCTTAGAATTTCATAGTCTATACAATAAAAAAAACCGCGACTCTCTACGATGACTTTGATTTTTGACATTGAATGACCTCTAGCGTCGAAAATATTAACTTTAGCGAAAAACGATTTTCATTTAGGAGTATTAGAATTTCATAAGCTATCCAATAAAAAAAACCGCGACTCTCTACGACGACTTTGATTTTTTGACCTCCCTCCCCAAGGTCATACATCCCCACCCCTAATTGGAATTTTGGTGCAAACCGATCTCACAGTAGTAGTCCATTGTCTAATGAACATTTCGATATAAGTTGCAATAAGCTGCGGTCGAAACTCGAGATAGATTTGGTCCTAACGAACAAAAAAATTGTGTTTTTACCCCATGCCCCAAATGCTCAGATCGAAAAACTGTTAAAAATTGTTCTAGATAATTGTCATAAGTAAATATATACCAAATTATAGGCATATCTCTTGAGTCGTTCATGCATAAAAGCTTCGGACAGGGCGATAGCATAATCTCACTTTTGCTACATAATTCTACCAAGTGAGCTAAAAATTGATACTTAATCTGAACAGATTAGCGCGACATTCGATTCACTTAATACATAGCGCATATACCAAACTCAATACGGTACGGAAAAAATTAACTGATATGGATTTTTTGAGTTTTTTTCGATTTTTGGATTTATAAAAAAATAATATCACTTTTCTCAAACTCATTTCTATTAAAATTATTTCGCGATCGTACAAAAGAGTCGATTTCTCAAATAAAAAAAGTGGTCTAAAAAACAATATACTGTGCATGTATATACTGTAATATGAAAAGCCAAATATACTGCTAAAGTACAGTTAATTAATCAAATAAAAAGTATTTGTATATACAGTGTAATATCACGTATATATGACGCAAAGTGGCAGGTTTGCAACATAACTAAAAAACAATATACATTAAGTTACCAAAAAAGTAACAAATATTTTTGATTACGCAATGTTTTGCTATGCAGAGTGACTAAAAAGATCACCCATTATGTACAAAGTAAAAAATTGAATTGTCCACATTATGACAAAAATATAAGGTTAAATATCACAACAATGGTCTCATTTTGCAATAATCAAGCAATTACCGAATGAAAATTAGTGTGTCACGTGATAAATCAGTGAGTTAGGGGTCTTAAGTAATGTATAGTGAGCATATAAAAATAATTAATCATTAAATTTCAGTACACTTGTGACAAATGATGCATCGTCGAATTATTTCAATTAGAAAAAAGTGGAATCGAAATTATTTCAAACTATAAAACTGTAAAATTTGACTGAGTTTTGAAAAATTTGATCGGAAAGATAAATACAAGAACTTAGACAGAAGAGTCAAAAATTTTGCTTACCTTAAATTCATGTAATCCAGATGAAATAATCCACAGTGCTTTAATAAAAGATCATCATTCAACAGATAAATCTGGCTGACTGAAGTATATCTGTGAAACTTCACTATTTATACAACATTCCACGTCACAAAGTCATGCGCAAACGGTATGCAAGCTGTCATATTATTGGACGACACAGAAATCTGCTAAAATACGTGGCGATTAACAGCCTGCCGCAAAAAATGCGGGTGCAAAATTCGCAAAATTTGATGAAATTTATGTTTTAAATTGAATTTCAATAACTCTCAAAAAGCTGCTTCACAATACGTGCAATATTACATAAGTAAATTGAATATATAAATCATTTATTTGCTCATATTTTACACTCCTCTATTTTTACTAAGACTATAAATCTTGGTAAGTGCCATTAATATATGCAAGCTGTCATATTATTGGACGACACAGAAATTTGCTAAAATACGTGGCGATTAACAGCCTGCCTTTTTGAAGTGACGTGTGCAAAAAATGCGTGTGCAAAAATTCGCAAAATTTGATGAAATTTATGTTTTTAAATTGAAAAATCTACATTTTAAAATGAAGATAATAATCTAATTGTGATGATGTTTTTGGAATAGAAAGATATTAAAATTGATTGTGAAAAATTCTAGTGAACGAGATCTCTATTTTATCACGGGGGTCAATAAAAGTTCCAGTTTATACTAAAAAAATTGAGCGAATAATTAATCCGTGCTCTATACATTACATAGAGAATTTGACAGGAAATGAAGATATATATGATTTGGTACCATTTATTTGAATCAACTATTAACACACTAAAAACAATAATTGTCATATAATCCGACGTGAAAATGTCATCTCATGATTTTTTAGGGTTCAGAACAATATTCAAGGCAAAGGGGACAAAAAAAGTTAGTGACCCCTCCACACTCCTCACGACAATTAGAACATACCAGGCGACCGAAACACAGGCGACTTTGGCACTCTAGTCCGTACACAATTTCATCCCTACAGCACGCAGCACAGGTCGATTGAATATTTTCTGGAGCATCAAATAATCTCCGTCTGATTTGAGAAATTCTCGGACGTCTAGATGGCGTTGTATTAGGCGTGGATGTTATGACCGGAGAAAATTCTATGTGTTCACTAGATGTATCACTAATGGTCCGTTCCGAATCAAACTGTAAAAATAAAATATTATATTTTAATACATGATTTTTTACCGCTCGCATCAGTTACGATTGATTTCAATAAATGGACAGTCGTGTCTATTTGAAAAAGTCATCGGGGCACACAACATAATATTAATATTAGCTTTTTAATTCAAGAAACATTACGTCAATTGTTTTCAATAAATGGACAGTCGTGTCTATTGAACAAGTCATCGGGCACACAACATAATATCAATATTAGCATTTTAATTCAAGAAACATTACGTAAATAAAATCACACTTCAGACAATATTAGAACTTTTAATCAGTCCTGCACCGATCAACCTCCAAACGTATTTATATAACCCCGTTTCCAAGGTCACCGCCCGTTCAGAGCTCGCTGATAGCTGAACAAGGCAGAACACATGTAAAAGATTCAAGATGGATTGCCGAAAATGTGCACTGCTTAATAGAACTCTTTTTTGCGCATATAAAAAGTGCATTTCATCACTGATTAACGACGGATTACTAATGATAAGTGATTTTGATAGATTTGAACTTGCAACCACGATTACAGGTAAGAAATTAAATTAAGCAACTGATTTTTCATGCACTTTTTATAATGATAACACAGTCCAATTATTAGTCAAAAATGTTATTAATAAGAACCCAAATTATTATGAGTTATTTGGCGGGAAGTTTTGACAGCTGCTGTACAATAGTTCACTGATAAATGCGCGCCCCCGATTGTCAGGGCGAAATATGTACGAGTCGTTAATGCTATTAATAAGATCACTAATTTTTATGAGTTATTTGGCGGGAAGTTTTGACAGCTGGGGCACAATAGTTCACTGATAAATGCGCCCCCGGATTGGCAGTGCGAAATATGTATTGCGGATTTGAATTTAGCACGTGTACCCGAAGCCCTTACAACTTTTACCTATATTTACGAGATGAATATTATCAATAAATGTTGTTTTTTTTAAATCTAATACATTACAATCAGTTTTTATAATCAAAATAATAATCATAATATCAACGAAAATAGAAAATATTCATTTTTGAAATATATAATTATGATTTTTACAATTTTGTTAGGATCGCTTATCCGAACCGGGGGTCAAGCTTTATGTACAGCGGCTACCACTGTGTAGCATGTGTATGTTTAACGATTCGCTTAATCGATATAAGTTTAAATAAAGTATGTTATTCAGGCATAGTATTGACGCATGCTTTGAATTATCTAAGACGTTAGTATGAAAGTGCAAGATCAGATTAGCAAAGCACAGAATTATAATATCCCATTTATTAGAGTAGGACAATAGTGGCTCGAACATTATAATGTAGCAAGTCAGTGAGGGGGTCGCGGTTAATAGCGATAAGTGTAGTAGTCCGCGTGACATTAGTATGAAACATGTTTGGAAAAAGTCAATTGACTGCGCATTACGCCAAATATACGTTATTATAATGAATGACATGAAAAAATGTCGACAATGTAAAAGGGGCTTAATGTACACTAATAATAATGAAAGATATTGTGATATATCATAAATAATATGAATTTATTATTATTTTCAGAAAATAAAAGACCCAATATTTCAAATTTAAATGGCAGTAAACAAATATCACTAATTGGCGAAGACTCAGAGTGGAACTATGTTAATATTTTTAATTTAACATTAGGACTATTCCTTCTTGCTGTTTGTGGAATAATAATTGGATTTATTTTCAAAAAGTTGCCTAGACACGCCCTAATTAATGACAGAATAAACAATAGCATTGTGGAGGCTGATATTGAAATGCAACCGTTAATCACAATTCACCCTATGGAACCGAACACACATAACGAAAGTCAACAAATGCCAATGGAAAACAATTCTAGTATCGAAACAGTCCCAAAAAATCGTGACAGAGAAATATTGAAATTAATAGACGCAAGAACCAGCATTTTTAGCCATAGAACAAGAAGTGGTTCTGTTTGAGAGGATGATTTAATATGATATTTAATATGATAATTGTGTATTATGACAATTTAACAAATCGGAAAAAACATTTTCGCAATCATTGTATATAGACATAATTATTTTACAACGGCGTAATTTCAATAAATCTTTTAGCAAAATTTGCATTAAAAAATTAATTATACTTACTAATTGTTCATGAAATTCAAGCATACTCGGTGACATATCAACCATTAGTTCGCAAGCATCATCAGAAATTTCCATTCGTTCGACATCTGTTGGAGGCAAATTGATCGCTAAAAGGTAATCTAGTTCACAAAGAATATTGAAAGCTAATTCATAAAGTTCTGTATTTTCACCATAATATATCATAGACATTATTTGTCTTATTTGAAATTCATAAATTTCATAATTCCAGACATCGTAAGACACAAACTCACATACTCGTAGGCATTCTTGACTAATAAGATGAGATGAGCACTGATAAATATCCATGAAGACGCTGGTAACAAAGCTTTTGAAGGTTTGTGAGAGCATAATAAATTTGGTCGTGCTTGCAGTACGTAACAAATAAAATGAATATTTGAATGATTTGAATGCCACTTTATATATCTTTAACCCTATTCAGGCCGGGCTATTTTACACCCTATTCGGGCCGGGGGGGGGCCGATTCGGCCCCCCCGTGGTAAAATCGTAAATAATGGCCGTAGATACACCAAATTTGGTACGAAGGTGTATCGTGACGTAAACTACATTTTAAGCCTATTT
>JAUCNG010126653.1:0-13543 GCA_032353305.1 Cephalothrix spiralis
CTATCTGACGATTTGAAATTTAACATTTGTGTAATTAATTAGTTTTGCTAAACTAGCCTGTGATGTGTGAACATATGAACTGTATTATGTGCGACTATCTCTATAATTCAGTCAATAAATTATATATATTGATGCTGGAGGCCACTTCAGCCATCGCAAGTATCTCAGGCCTTTTAAAGACAATAAAAAGAAATCTTAGCCCTCTCAATGCTTTACCTGCTTGGACAATCTGGCAAGGACTTATCGATTTTGACTGAAACTCAGTTTCATACTATTGTGCTCAATTTTGGAAATAAACATAATATATATATAGCGGCCTTTAAGTGAAGTATTTCAAAAAGGATATTTAAATCATGCATGCTTTATTCAAGTTCAGAAAAAAATCAAACTCGTTGAACTTGGGTATAATGAGCTATATAATGCACAAGTATTTTACTCACGCCAAATAAGAAGTTCGACATGTAAATGACCATGATGTTAAATGTAATAAATTTTGAAGTATAGGAAATACTAATTCTAAAAGCAGTTTTATTACCACCGTTAGCACTCCTAATGATGGATACTTTGTTATAACCTAACTTGGCTCTGTAATTTGTGTTGCAAATTTAGAACATGGTTACGTATCATAAAAACAATGATGACTGTAACTACATTTTACAGTTACCATGAGGTACTAAACCCTGAGTGCTTAAAAGGAATATATTTTTAACTATATGAAATCACCCCTGTACTAGGTGTGGGGGTTTTATTTTGAATTTTTCTAAAATATCAGGATTGTAATTCATTTTCGAAAAGTATAAGACTTATAACAACCCTTGTCAGGGGCACCCCAATTTTCACTGCATTTATGTACCGGTCAATGTTTATGCTGACCCCCCCCCTCCCCAGCCTTCGACGTTCAAACGACGCCTTTTCGCCGTTTTTTTGCAAGTACCTTCGTCCAGCATTCGACATCCAATAAAGTAATCTTCGACACAGATTCACTAACATATCAGCCTATATACGTCAGCATTTTTGACGTAAAGTATATTGTAAGATACAGCTGGTTACCAGACGCTTCGACTCTAGTTTGATGCCAAAATTTTAGAGCTTCGGCACAATTTCGACGTTTTTTTTAAAAGCGTTCGTCAGGCAATCGACGCCAGTTCACCGTCGAAGACTGGGGAGGGGGGGTCAGCATGAACATTGACCGGTGCATTAAATGATAGATGAATATGAAACAAATATTTATAGTACTGGTGTTGCAAATGCAATCAATGTCTTTTGTCATAAAGAATAGATTTTCTGAAGATTGACACATTTTTTTATTATCAAAACATGTATTGAATTTGAAAACACATAAAAATAGCTTCTAAAAGCTAGTATATGGGTGAGCATCTTCTTTTAGAAATCATATTCATTTTTATTATGATTTATTTTCATTGTAGATAACTTCTTTCAAAGTAAAATAAATGCCGTTGAGAGAATAGCTACAGAATCTACTAAAGCTTATGAGAAATGGAAAAAGACAGGTCCTAAGAAGTTTGAAAACATTCTCTCCCTCCCTCCATCAGTATACCTAGATTCTGACATTGAAAGTACTCTTCCTCTTGAAAAGTTTATTTACAGTCCGTAAGTATGCACTGCATTATCCATTTTAGAATGAATACAAAATTAGAAGAAAATAAATTGTTTCTATGTAATAATCTAGGGATGCATTCTTTATACTTGGGATTCTTGGTGTAAGCTAAAAATAATCTATTTTTCATGGGAAGATAATTCAGAATGAATTTTTACTAATAATTGTGTTAAAATTTGTTTCAGGACATTCAAGACATCTGTACTTTGGAATTCTAGTGTTGTTAAGATCCCTGATGATGTTCCTCGTGATTCAGATAATGTTATAAAGGATGTAGATTGGAGTGCTCACCTTAATGATGTCTTCAAAATGAATTATGCTGTAGATGCTGACCTAAGGTGAGGAAAAAAAGCTGTTATGATCGTTTTAGCCAGGGCACTTAACATGCTGTGTTTTTATATAAATGGGAATACGAAAATTTACAAATTATCCAGATATTGTGATAATTAGAAATATTGGATTTTAGACACACTAGATGCTTTTAGTAGCACAATAGCTAAGATCAACCTCGGATATGATTAGATTTTATCTGGATTAACTGCAGCAAATTGTAGTGGATTTTATTCTGATAATGAATTAATCCATTATGATTTTATTTTTATTCGTTATAAAAATGGGTATGGAATACCAGACCAGTATAATTAAGGAAATGTTCATATCACAGGCTGGTGGTTACAATTTAATGTAATGCTATTACTTAAATAGATTGAGTAAGTTTCGATATAACCTCTGATGATAAATTTAAGGGAAAGTAGTACAACCTTAATGATGGAACTTATGCTGTGCATTATCTATTATTCTTGTTCCGTTTCGAAACATTTTAAAATTCTATTATTGATATATATTTGTAAAACAAATTTTGCACCTGCTGGGTTTCATCATTGAATTTTTGATAAACGATGAATGAAAGATATGAAGTTTGTATTAACCTCACAAGTAACGTTTATATTAACCTCAATAGTAAATGTAGAATAGTTTGACAGACGATTTTATCAAAATTTTGCAATTTCACTCATGATTATCCTTTTTACTTTACTCTTAACCAAGCACTTGCTAAATTAGTTGCACACTACTTTAAAAAGTTCATTGCTAATTTGCCTTAAGTCTTGGCAGAAACCTTAGATTTATTTAAAAAAAGGCTAATTAGAAAAATAGTTTTATCTTTTCAAATATAACATTGGTTCACATTCTAAGGCTTAATTTCGAAATATCGATCAAGGCCCTAGAAAATCAGGAAACCTTCCTGGAAAATTAGAAACATTCCAGGTAGTCTATAATTGGCAGCGCGACCGTTTAAATATTCTTGTTATGACCATACAATGGAATACCTAGAAAAATACTTCCACAGGAGCGTACGAACTCTGTCGTAGTAAAAATGAAAAATATGTTATAATTCTTCCTTGCTAAATTCCTTTCTTGCTTGCTAATTAGTAAACATTCCTTTGATCCATCAGAATGTCTTGTTGTCTTCACAATCTATCATTTGTTTGTGCTTGTGAAGTTCGTATCATATTGTGCTCTACCAAGTCTTATCCTGATGTTATCTTTTCTCGTGTTGTTTTTAGTTTTGATCTCATCACTCTGCAATTTTTTTCTTCAAAGATTAGTTTGCTATTTTTCTTTGTTTGCTTTGAATTAGATCCCATGTGTGTTCTAAGGACAGTCTATATAATAGGTACGCGGGGTATTATCACAAATTAGAAAAATTGACCAAGAACCAATTCAGATTAAAATATCTGTTTCACATTTTGTTTTTTTAGGAAAATTAGTAAAATATGCGTTTGACACATGACACTCAAGCTTCTTAATCTAGTCACTTTACTAATCATTCCAAACAAGTTGTACATGCATTACCGAAACTAACTTAATACCTAACTCCATATAATGATCTATAATAACCAACTACTAACTAGAGTAGGGGTCTCAGAGATTTGACAGGGTGACCACATGTCTGGAAAACCTGGAAATGTCATGGAATTTCAAAATTGGCCCAAATTGTCATGGAAATGTCATGGAAAATTGAAAAAACCTGGAAATGTCATGGAATTTTGAAAAATAAATGTCGTCTGGGTAAATTCTTTTGTCGTGCTGGGATATTTGGCAGTTGAAAATGATGTCGCGCCTGACTGTTTTTCAGACTTTTTCAAGTTGTCGCGACTGAAATTTCTGGATATGTCAGGGAAAAGTCATGGAAATGTCATGGAATTTTGTTTTCCGAAAGTTGTGGTCACCCTGTTTGAGTTTCTTAGGGCTTCAAATATTAGCTCAATTTCCCATTTACGTTATGATATGCATTTTTAATGTATTCGAATTCCATATTTTAAAATTATAACTGAATCGTATTCTAAAACAGCAGAAACAGCTAATTTGAGATTTATTTTCTTGCTCATTTATTAAGTCATATAATCTCTTAGAATCAAAATGTATCGTCATCAGTGAGTTGTTTTATATTTCTTGTTTGTTTTTGAAAAGTTAAATGTCAATTGAAATTGTATTTTGGTTCCAAAGTAATACAATTTTGATTAAAAGTACATTTATTCTGAACAGGATGCAGATTCGCTTCGCTTCATTAAATCACAGTAGCAATAAAATTAGCCTCTAAAAGAAATTAAAGAAATTAAAACGGCCGAAGTCATTTGGGATGTAACGTAGTAGATCCCGTATTTCAGCCTAGGGCCACTTTTCAAAATTTATTTTATTTTGTGCACCAAAAAATAAAAAAAATATTAGCTAGAAAAATGCGTAGAAAATTCCAGAGGCGGCACCACGAGGCTACTACGTTACCCTTCAACTGACTTTGGCCGAACTAATTATCCACAAGTTTTCAAAAAAATGTATTGACACTGAAGAAAGATATTAAGATCACGATTATTAAATGCGAAAACAATCTGCAACCTGTCTTTACATTCTGATTACTAATATGTATGAAGATAATCTGTTTACTGAATACCATGTAGCAATAATTTAGATGGAAAAGAAGCTGTATATATATATATCATATTATATTGTGGTGCTTCAGTCATTTGAATTATTAGGCTTATTTAATATTTTATTGATTTGCATTTTAACTCTCATTTTTATTTCTATCGTCGAGTTATAGTTATTTAAATGACATAGTTTACTCATATTATCTAGTCAGTTAGTATATTTTGCATTTATGTCACAATGTTGTGGCCAGTTTAATAGAAAAGAGTTTATTTATATTATATTTCATGTTTTAATATTCTAGGTAAGAGTGTTTTCTGAATAAAATCACAAGTTAATAATATATCTCATTATCCAATTGATTTTTTATGAAGACCAAAATTCAAACTGATTTGCTCGGTTTCAGTATTGTTTTTGTATGTTCATACTAACATCAAAGGAGTTGGATTTTATGGTATGGTCGTCATAGACGCATGTGTCGATCCTATTTAATAAAGGAGGTCCTATATATTTGTCCTATGAGATGAAATTCTTTTAGAAAATTTCCTATACAGTATGTCCCAATAATATGGAAAAAAGCCAGACGACGTCATATTGTGACTTAATTATGAATATATAAATAGTTGCAAAAAATAAGTATTCGAGAACATGGTCTTCTCTGCCGAATAAAACAGATTTGATACAGAGATGTTCATAACTAAGGCTATGATGATTCTCCCGAATAACCTCTAGTTCCGTATCCCATACTTATGCTAAATTCAAACACTCTAAAATTAATCTGGAATATTTTCAATAAATTTAATTAGAAATTTAAAAAAATGGAAAAGTCCTAAAGAGTCACATTTTTGAGAACATAATTTTTGAGAAAAGGATGTTCATTTGGAGAATTTAACTTTTTGGTCCCTGGGGAAAATGTAGCTAAGTTTTTGTTCTAAGACAAGATTTGCAACAAATTTATTTTATTTGAAAGAGAAGACCATGATCTCTCTAGTGATCACTATAGCAGCGAATTAAGTCATAATATGACGTCATCTGACTGTTTTCCATAACATGTTTGGAACACCCTGAACAACATTACCCTCCTCAGTGCAGTGGTTGCTTCTAAGCATGATGCGAGTCACAACACATTAAGATAATCTGTTTTAATATTGAAATTAACCCTGAATCCCAAATCTATAAATCATGAAATTGACCTAAAATTTTTATCAAAAATTCTATTTTTTCTCTCTCATAAGAAATCTTATTTGCTATAAAGTAAAGTCAAAGCAGTCAGTTGACACCATGTTTGACATCTTCGGCTCCCTGTCACCGTACCTTTATTAAATGAAAGTAAATTAATGTGCCAGATACTGAACTGATCATTAACTGATCTCAAGAAAGTGACTTGTTACAACCACATTCATTGATTGTAAATCCATATTGGCTTTGTATATGGAAGAGACTCTGCCTGCATATCATGTTTCTCGAAATCAAAGGTGTTGTTCATAAATTTTGTTTAGAAAGCTGTCATGAGTAGTATGTAAACTGAAATTTCTGCGTTAATCGCCGCCATCTTGGATTTAATGACGTCAAGTTTACTGTCATGAGTGTCAAATTTTGAGTTACATTTTTTTTGATAGAATTTTACGTTTTCTTTTGAACTTGGCCCCTTTTGACTTTTAACTGACTTAGCAAACTTATCATGGTCTAATATGAGTGATAGATATCAGTATTCATTTCATAAGCGTCATTATCATATTTGTCATTGTCTTAAAATCATATTTTTTTCCTTTTCATCAGTTGCTAGAGGCTGCATCTCATCATCGGATATTTTTAACTTTCCCGTAGTACTTTCGTATAAATCACATACCTTAACTAGGCAAGAATTCCGCCCTCTGATTTTGAAAATATGTAATTGTCAATTGAGTGCCAAAATTGTACATAATGTTTACTTGGCATCTTATTTTACTATCCCACCATTATTTCTTTTCATCTTCTCGGATACATCTACATACACACATCCGACTTAGAACATAAAAGTGTACTGCTAAGTAACTATTTTGCTAACTTAGGACATTCTTTGAGGAATTATATTTTTGAAATCCAAAAAGGGGAAATCTAGGCTTGTTGTGGTATTTGCCTTCTGTTATACTTTTAACACTAGTTTTTTTAATATGATTATTTTATTGGTGGTAAATACTAGGTCATTTGAATGTTCAATGTTGCCTCATTTTCGTTTCATTTCCTATTGTTTAAAAACTCGGCTTGCCTCTTTATAATTGGCTTGCTTTTAGCTTATCTTTGATTCGGCCTTAACAATTTTGTTTCTTTGGACCCAGGAAATATTCTGTTCTTGAGGGTTAAGTTCACTTCTATTCATAATAATTTCTTGCAGTCGTAGTGCACATGCAGTGCTCAAATTTAGGGATGAAACACTTGTGTATTTCAATATAAACCTCGGCTGCACCTCGATTTATATAGAAATACATTGTGTTACACATACCCATGTGATATACACTATGTATGTACATGTATGACAAGAGTGATCTACGTATGTTACAAAAAAGTCAATTTATACAGGGCTGTGTCCGATATTTCATATGGATTTACAGATATTCTGTTTATAGATTCATGTCTTTTTAGCATACAATCGATGTGTAGGAAATTTATGCCATTTAACTAGGGTCTGCTACGGTGGTAAACGTTTACGTTGTATTTTTGAATCATCCTATTTTCTAGAAATATGGATACTGATTTTCCTATTTTAGAAAAATTCTAACTTAATGGATTTTAAAATTGCAGTCTTTCCAGGTCTCTCCTATATTTTAGAAAATTTTTAGTTTAACAAAACGTAATTGCATAAGCAGATACAGTTGGAACTATTTTGTCTCTCTTCGATCGGCTGTTTAAAATTTTTACGTTTTTGAGCAAAGGAAATTATTTTAAAATAATAAGCAAGCATGTCCTATATTATCTACCTTTTTATCGAAATTTTCCAATATTTGTGTTGGACCACTGTAGCATTTCTCACATAGCTGTTCCTCATTCATGCTATTTTGTTAAGTCTTATATAAGAAAAAAGATGTTATAGCAAAACAGATTTTTACCAGGCATCGGGATCTGGTAGACTATGAAGAAACTCCCAACCCCATTTCTAATTATCTATATCTTACCATAATCGTTTTAGAAGCATATTCCTATTCCTCCCCTGCTCGGCCTTTTAAGTCTACACATGTTTATATAACTTTTGGTGTGGAACCTTCAGACCCCAGTTTTCGCCCCAACCCAGCGAAAATTTCGGAAGTACTCACCTAAACCCCATCAACCCTTATATTTTCGGAAAGCTTGTGGAAATTCTAGTTTCAAGTTTTTCCAATATTTTCATCGGCATGGTCCAATAATAATATACCATTTTCGATTGGGTTTGACGAATTTTAGGAGCCCAGGTCAAATATGGATTTTTTATAGAAAATATAAACTTGAACCTAGAATTTTCACAAGCTTTCCGAAAATATAAGGGTTGATGGGGTGTAGATTTTCGCGGGGGGGGGGGGGAACTAGGGTCTGATGGTTCCACACCAAAAGTTCTATAAACATGTGTATAATAGTTTCATACCTATTCTTCAATAAAACAACTGATCCTGGTAGCAATGATGGATTGGTAGGAAAAGGGCATCTTCATGTAATGTTAGATTATATGTTCGGCTTAAATGTTATAGTCTACATTTGTTAATATAGCCTTAGTAATACATGTTTTTTTCTATGTATTGAATTATCTCCATTTTCTACTTACTCGCGTCATGGAAATTTAATGACTATTCGATGTAAATTGAGAGAAAGAAAAAATATATTTATCTTATTATAAAACAGATTGCTGCTTTAAAAGCTTTGCTTCCTAACAATAATGGACTAAAAATTATGAAACCTATACTGTGTATCCCAATTAAATGTAAAACGTTACTTATTGCGAATGATCCTGAGAAAGAACATGGTCCCGATAAAAAGAGTTTGGCTCAAATCTGTTTTTGAATAAGGAATCTACATTAATTTTCCCAAAGGTCATAGGAATTCAATCTACCAACATTTATCAATCGCTATATTATAATGGAATTTAGGCTGGGGAAAATGAATTCAAATGGCTTTCGGGAGAATCATTTTGGCTCCCTTGTTTATGAACGGATTTGCTCCAAATCCTTTTTTTAAGAAGAAAAGACCATGTTCTCCAGCGCGATCCCTCGCAATCATTAAAAATATTTTATAATCATTAAGTCACTTCATTTTATTTGGGATACACTGTATATTTTGCATAGTTTCAAACAATTTTCAATGATATATTTGGTTATGATAGCAATTCACCTTCAAACTGATAGGTTAGGTAGTTAATTAGTTAACACGCAAACATTTTCATCAACTTATGCCTTGCACCCTTTCTGAGGTATTTTTTAATTGAAATTCAACTTGGAGTTCCTAGGACATAGGCTTGTTTTTTCGTCTTTAGGTGGCAGTACTTTGGCTCGAAGTATGGGGTCTATCGTCTTTACCCAGGTCGGGAATGGCCAATGAATTTTATTGGGTTTAAAACGGATTTCGATCCCCGCATCAGGCAGTGGTACAGCGGCGCAACGTCAGGACCAAAAAATGTTGTCATCGTTTTGGATATAAGCACTTCAATGACTAAAGGAGAGCGGTGAGTACATTTTAATTTTTTCGGGGCCTAGGGGCCAACCTTAATTTGGATACAGGTTCATGCGGGAAGTTTTGAGGGGTCTCTACGGATTTTAATAGGTAAAAAAGATACCCACTAACCCTAAAATCGTTGTTTTGCCCCAATCCAACCCTCATTTGCAAATGTTGTCCGCTTCACACATTTTTTCACCAAATTTTGACCAAACCCTAGTTTTAGATTTCTTATTTGCGTCTAATTTTTAAAAAAATAACCAGGTAATTGATTTTGGTCTTCCAACTTAGAAGACATACCCCCACCGGTGCCCTGGACCCCACTTCGCATGGCGTCCGGGGCTATCGCAGAGAGCTTTGCCCACCTGGCGATAGCCCCTCATGCGGCTGCTGGCAACTTAGAATTAGATATTCTATGTGCACTCAGTTGTTTACTTTAACGTTAACGGAAAGATTAAAAACTGATGTGCTCTGAATTTCTTTGGTCACTCGTTTACATAGGGCTCCCTCTCATTTAATTGAGAACTAGAAATTTGGTTTAAAACTTAAAATACCAAAATATAGGACAGAACAATTCTGATAAAGGGCAGGGCTGTATGAAAGACGGTGGTGGATCGGTATAAAAATGCAATATTTTACTACACTTTTCTGTAATTCAAAATTTGCAACATTTTTTCTTGGTTTTTGTGACCCAATCCTTATTATAAAGCATAAAATGGATATTGATTGAATTGAATTCAATTCAATAGCTGACTAATTATGGCGCGCGAAAAATTCTGATTATGAATTTTTATTTGTATGAATAAATGTTAACAAAATAAAAAGAATACCAGCTGATACTAAAAAAATTAAAGATAAAGATGGATGGGGGTGGGTGGTCAACATTTTGTTGGAAAATATTTGCAATGCGGTCATATCCCGTTTCGTCGACCCGAATTTCGTCAAAACTCGACCATTCGACCAAATGGGATTTGTCCATTCGACCATTTGTCCATTCGACCAAATGTCCACTAGACGAAATGTCCATTCGAACAAGATGCTCCTAATATGCGCGATATCCTTTTGCAAATGTCGTCAGAGTTTTACCCTTATAAGGAATCTTCGATCACTGCTTTGTCACATTATAAAATTGAAAAATCTTTGCAGGATTTCCTCAAGCTGTTTGTCTAGTTAAAGAAAGATATTGCCTTGAGATAGAGTAAATGTCGTTTATTTTCCCTTCGATTTATTTTTGGCTGAAACCCTGTGGTGAATATTGATCTAATTCATGAATGATAAAAGAAGTTCCGCGTCATCTTTCAGTTGACCAGAATCTTAAATGAATATTTTATCACATTTGCAATATTAAAATCAAATCATATCTTCGATATGCATGCGATGGTTGCACAAAAAATAACTATTCCTGATTCTTTCATGATTTCCAACTTTTATGGGGATATCCTTTTTATGAAAAAGTGGAAATCAGCTGACACTCTGCCCTTTTATTTGCGGTCAGAATACACAGGTTCATGGAAATTTTGGCGTACAACGGTCAGACCCCAGTTTTCGGCCCCTCGCAAAAATCTCGGAAGTGCGGGCCTTCCCATCAACCATTATATTTTTTTGAAAGCTTGTGGAAATTCTAGGTTCAAGTTTATATTTTCAAAAGGGTCGGGCTCACTTTGAGGCCTCAGAAGCCAAATGTTTTTTTTAAGGTTAAGGTTCCCAAAAAGGGTCCAACCCGATATTTACTGATCCGCATGGTCTAATACAAGAATAAGATACCATTTTCGATTGGGTTTGACCATAATATAGGACATATAGATTTTTTTTGAAAAAATTTAATGGCTCGTGAGGCCCCTAAGTGGGCCGGACACTTTCGAAAATATAAACTTGAACCTAGAATTTCCACAAGCTTTCCAAAAATATATGGGTTGATGGGATTTAGGCCCACACTTCCGAGACTGGAGTCTGAAGGTTGTACGCTAAAAGTTTCATAAACATGTGTATTCTTGAAGTAAAACTGATGATTTTAAACTTTAAAACTGATGATTTGGTTTATCTTTTAAAATGAAAAACACAAATACTAAAATATATATAAATATGATCGCGAAACTCTAGTTTAAATAAATTGAGAGTGAAAATATTCAAATAAACCTGTAATCTATATTTTCTTGAAATGCATTTTGATATCTAATAGGTTTACCAAGGCGAAGAAAATTGTCAAAATTGTGGTACAATCTTTAACAAAACAAGACAATTTTGCTGTTGTTATCTCAAGATCACATTACTACAGTACTTACATATCAGAAAAAATTGTTTACAACGCTGAAGTTATAGGATGTTCCAAAGCCTCACTGGTTCCTGCCACATCTAGCAACAAGAAAGAGATACTTGGAATTATGGAAGAAATTGTTCCAATTGGAGGATCCAATCATTCGTAAGTAATTGCCTCATCCTTTATTCAATCATATTCCGTTTTACGCTTAAATACGATTCGTTTTCGTTATTGCTAAATACTCCATTATTTTTGCATTTTATAATATAGCAGAGTACTTTAAAATACACTAAGAAAGCGCATGGAGATAAAAAGGCATATGGCTTTTTATTTATGGTGACACCATTCTATATATCGTACCATAAACTAATCACCTATAAACATGTAAGTTCGAGATATCCAATACTATTTTGCTATAGATCATTTATCCCTGTGAGTGCAACCGTTGGTTATTTATAAACAGAGTTCAAAAGGATTTCAAGAGCTTATCGCGAACGATCTAATTTCTGTACTTTTCATGGGATCTCATGATAACATGCTGAGATGGGAAGAGTTAAAAATAATCCCAGGTGGCACTCGTCGGTATTGCATTATATATCAATTTGGATGTTTATAGGTGATTAGTTTATGATCGTACTTCATAATTTCCTGGTCGGGTTTACCAAAAGCCTTTCGGAAAATAGCAAATAAATAATCCATATACATGTACACGTATAATTCTTTTTGTGGCGCGCATCGATTGGCAAATCCCAGCGATGTTCACTTGATTCATGACCACTTGGATGTTCCCATTCAGTATTCGGCGTGTTATCATTATCTGGATCCCGATCACGTCAGTTATGTCCAATGAGTACTGTTTAAGGGATCGGTTTGATCTGTTTGAATTGTCTAAACGATATGTTGAGCGTTTAATTTGACAGTTTCGATTCTTTCGTTTTGTATATTTGTGAATCTTCCAATTGATCAGTTGACTGTTTCATTCGAGTGTTTTGATAATTTGAAAGTCTCAATTGATCAGTTGACCGTTTCAATAGACTAGTTCGATACTTTGAAACGCAGACCACCACCCTCTCTGATGATTTGATTTTTCGATTGGTTCAATCGAAATGACTGGTTGACTATTTCAATTGATTGTTTTGATAATTTGAAAGTCTCCAATTGATCAGTTGACGGTTTCGATAGTTTGAAAGAATCCAAAGTATCAATTGAAACTGTCAACTGATCGTTTGGATAGTTTCATTCATGGAGACCCCCTCCCCTCTCCGACGATTTTGATTTTTCGATCGGTTCAGTCGAAAGGACTGGTTGACTGTTTCAAATGATTGTTTCGATAATTTGAAAGAATCAATTCAAACAGTCAACTGTTCGTTTCGACTGAAAATATCGAAAAATCAAATCGTCGGAGAGGGGGTCTCCGTGAACGAAACTATCCGAATTGATCAGTTGACTGTTTCATTCGACTGGTTCGATACTTTGAAACGCAGACCCCCATCTTCGACGATTTGATTTTTCGATTGGTTCAGTCGAAAGGACTGGTTGACTGTTTCAAATGATTGTTTTGATAATTTGAAAAGTGTCCAATTGATCAGTTGACGGTTTCAATCGACTGTTTCGATAGTTTGAAAGAATCCAAAGTATCAATTCAAACTGTAAACTGATCGTTTGGATAGTTCCATTCACGGAGACCCCCTCTCCGACTATTTGATTTTTCGATTGTTTCAGTCGAAACGACTGGTTGACTGTTTCAACTGATCGTTTTGATAATTTGAAAGTCTCCAATTGATCACTTGACCGTTTCAATTGACTAGTTCGATACTTTGAAACGCAGACCACCACCCTCTCTGATGATTTGATTTTTCGATTGGTTCAGTCGAAAGGACTGGTTGACTATTTCAATTGATTGTTTCGATAGTTTGACAGATCATTCACGGAGACCCCCTCTCCGACGATTTTATTTTTCGATTGGTTCTGTCGAAAGGACTGGGTTGACTGTTTCAACTGATCGTTTTAATAATTTGAAAGTCTCCAATTGATCAGTTGACCATTTCATCCGACTGTTTTGATAATTTGAAAGAATCAAAAGAATC
>JAUCNG010127764.1:0-13526 GCA_032353305.1 Cephalothrix spiralis
TCACACATTATTTAGTCGTTTCGGTAAATATAATATATAGTGAGAACAATAGAATTACGTAATAGAAAAGTTTTAAATTTTCGAGAAAGGACGTTTATTTGGAAAAAAATAACTTTTTGGTCTTTTGGTCCAGATCGGTTCATAACTAAGGGAGCTACGATGAGTCTCCCGAACGACCATTTGAAAGTGGAAAAATATTACAAAGTCATAAAAAATCACATTTCCGAGAGTTACATTTTGCAAAGGACGTTCATTTGGAAATACATGTATTAACTTTTTGGTCCTTCGGGGGAATTTTTGTAGTAGACAAGATTTGCACCAAATTTATTTTATTTGAAAGAGGAGATCATGATCACCCTAGTGATCACTATCAGCAATATGGTCAATTAACAAATAAGTCACAATATGACATAACAAAGGGCGAGCGCCAAAGGCGCGAGCAAACAAATTTAATTTATTGTCAAAATAATAATTTTTGACCCAACTTACCAAAAAAGTATATAGGACAGCTGGGAGACTGCGTATTATGCACCTATCAATGAATTTCCCCGGAGGGGGGGGGGAAGTGCCGGTTTTTGCGCTGTTTTAGGCGGGGAATCAGATGCGGGGAATATGCTTTTAAATTCTTCCCCACCCCTGGGGTTTGCGCATTTTTTGGATTTCAAAAGTCCCGCAGGTGTGGGGGGTTACGCCAATTTACGGTATATTTGCGCCAACTTTTGAAAATTTTAACTTTTATCGAAATTTATTATTTTTTATTAAAACTAATTTAGATTGAATTAATTATCTTAGGTGTGATTTTTCCCTCGAGATATATTGACATTTATATGAGATCATGCCAAATATGATGCTTTATTCAATAAAATTGTCGAATTCCCACCCATATGGGTCGGGATTGCGCTCAATTTCCCCACCCCTATATGCGTGGATTTGCACACATTTGCGCTTTTTGAAATCCGGGGTTTGCGCTCGTATGCTGCCGGCGTAAAACGGCGCGAACCCGCCCCCCCCCTCCGGGGAAATTCATTGATAGGTGCATTATGACGACCCCAGTTTTTGCCGTCCCTGTTTATTTACTACAATACTACTTCCATCTGCTTCCATGACTAAGTAGTAATTTTATTTAATTTCTAGGGCCTGGGCAGATCGCAGCAACATGAGTAGCCCACAAAGTAGGCAGGCCACTCACGGACGACCTGAGCCCCTTCAGAAATTCCTCTTCGACTTTGCGAAGGTGGGCCCGGCGCTAACCGCGCCCAGTATTTTCCTTACTCATTAGTTTAAGGCATACTGATATAACTGATTGTAAATCATAAAAAGTTTTAAAATTTCTTTTTCTAACGGTACTAACATAAATTAAAATAGTTTAATCTGTTTTGAATTGTTTCTTAACTTAATGACATAATTGATGTCGATTTGCAGTAATAACACTAGTGTTTCAATTTGGATTAAAAATAATACACTGATTATGTTTTTAAAAACGATGTCAAGTGTATGGTTATAATAGTTCCATATTGTGGTAATAGATGTCGTTACTCTGATAAAAAATCGATTAATTCTTATTTTTTTAAAAATTTAGTGCAACATCAATGTACAGGATGTCCTAATATAGCCAGATGACGTCATGCTGTGACTTAATTATGAGTTAACCATATGATCATTAGAGAGACCATGGACTTAACTTTCAAATAAAACAAATTTGGTGCAAATCTGTCTAACAACAACTGAGGTATATAAATTTACCCTAAGGACCAAAAAGTCAAATTCTCCAAATGAACGTCCTTTCCCGAAAGTCACATTTTCGGGAAATTTTGAGAAACTTTTTGGTCCCTAAAATGTGATTTTTTATGACTTTAATTTATTCAAATATACTATTCACGAAAAACCATTAAAAAGTGAAATGCACTGAAAATATTCCAGATTAATTTTAGATTGCTTGAAAATCGCATTCTCTCGAATAAGTATGGGATTTAGGGTGAGAAAATGAAACCAGAGGATGTTCGGGGAATCATCGTATAGCCTATAGTTCCCTTAGTTATGAACTGATCTGCACCAAATCTGTTTTATTCGGGAGAGACGACCATGTTCTCAAATAGTTATTTCAAATGTCTTCAAAATATTCATAATTAAGTCACAATATGACGTCATCTAGTTTTTTTCCACAATATTGAGACACACTGTATATAAAAGGACAAATATTCTCATAATTGTTTTTAGAAATATATAAAAATAGTAATTTACAAAAAGAACATTATAGAAAGAGGTTTAGGCCATATTTACAATATTTATATAGAAAATTGACAAATATTTTACAAGTTTTATCAGAATTATTACAGAGGTAATAACATAATTATACAAATATTGACAAAAGACGAATAAATAAAGCGAAGAAAAAATAAATTTATCTATAAATAATAATAAAAAAAATAACTCCACGTCGAGTTCAGTAAGTTCAAATTAATAACCACAAAAATCAATTGAGATTGTTGTCATATTAACCATAATTTCCTGCCTTGACCAAGTTACATCCGGTTGAAAAACGTTCATAAATATAGTTTGATATTCCGTTTTGATTTTTAATCTGCACAAGTCTGTCTTTTATAGTTGGTATGCACCAATGTGTTAACGTGGCGTCGGAGCATTTATTACTCCGATTTTCTCCGCACATATTTAAAGATAGTAAAGTCTTCAGTCCTCTATTTGTAGTGTTTAGGAGGCACATATTTACACCATTATCAGCGCAGCATTTTATTTCCATAATCTCATACGGGATTCTGTTTTTATTCCGATTAGGTTTATAATAAAAAGGGCACACGGCCCTTAATTGACTCGGGATTGGAGCACAATTATCGACAGAAGAGGGCGCAATTAGCTGGCATGCGTCCTGAGGACAATTGCCTGCTAAATAGGTCACCGTCCCAGCTTCAGATGAATCATCTTCACATTTTCCAGAAACGGATCTAACCGTTCTTCTAGATTCTTTGATATTTGTCGTCTTGTAGTTATGGTTTGCGGAGGCAAATGCTTCAGGATTATTTGCTCTTTTGGATATTGACGAACCACATGATAATGCCATCAGAAGAAATATCTGAAAAGAAATGAAGTATTTTTAAAAGTCATAAAATAAATGGGCATTATTTAAACTAAAACCTGCTGAAAACTTTCTTTGTAATAATCCTTAAACTGAAACTCTATCATTCAAAGTATGGAGATTACTCTAAACTTTTTTCGCTTATTTAATTTCCTTGCAAACGGCTGAGAAAATTGGGAGCAGGACTTTTCTGCCCCAACACTTTCGGCCCAGTACATTTTTGGCCCAGGACATTTTCGGCCCCAGTACACTTTCGGCCTCAAAAAGTTAATTTTGAATACAGTTGCAGAGATTAAAAAATTCATCCACAGAGATGCAAAAAAGTTCAATTGGCTTATCAAATGTCAAAATACAAACAAATAATTTGTGAATTAACATCTGAGTCAAAAATAAACAAACACATTCTTTGTTTATTTTTGACATTCGATACGCCAATTAAACTAGTTTCTCTCTAAATACATAAATCAATTGGAACATAAAAGATAATTTGTTCATCTCTGAAACTGTCTTTAAAATTAACTTTTTGGGGGCATTCTAAGTTCAATATGGGCATCAAATATTTTGTTTTTTAATATAAACGTGTATAGTTTTTAAAGAGTTATGCTACTGTGCTAAGGTACAGGCTTTTCCCGGGATTTTTTTACCCGTTCAGTATACGGATTTTTAAGGATTATAAAAACAACAATTAAAGATTTTTGCTATTATGATTTTTGTAATTAAAAACAAAAATTAACGCCTGTCACAGTATCATAGGCATTTTAAGGCATTTTTTCTATCAAAGCGAAATTCAGGAAATGTTTACTTTTCTAAACGTTTTGTGACTTAAAGTAAATTTAATAAGCCTAAGTTTCTTAAACTGAAAGTGTGCAACACCTTTAAATGGGATTTTCCTTTTTAAAGTTTTAAACGTTCCATATTTTACAACATAAAAGAACGACAATTTACATGCACAAAATGTGATCATTTGTATAACAGATTCTCCTCTTGTAGTTCATCCCAATAAAAGAAAAAATAATATAGATAAGATACTTGTATGTTGTATCTTTGTAATTTAAAAAAAAGAGGAAAATATATACCATTTCCTGATTCATAGTCAAATATTTTCATTAATATCAATAGCAGCAACATGAAACTTATACCAAAAATTTTCTCACAAATTTCGCCTTGAAAATCATAAAGTTGTTTTTGTAAAAATTCATAATGTTGACTAAGTAAAATATTTGACTATTAGAGGTAAAATTAGCTATGCTTGATTCTTATACACTGAAAGTATTTTGCTAAATCAATATTTTATTTTATTAACTTTAATTTTTATTTAAATATGTTTCTTATTATCTTATGATTATATAAGTATTGTTACTATTACTTCATGTGTCATATAAAGAAGTAACGAATTAACAAACATATTGATTTTAGCAAAATACTTTTAGTGTATAGAATCAAACTACACAAATTTTACACTCTAATTTTCAAATATTTTGAAGTCAACATTTTGAATTTTTTCAAAAACAACTTAACGAGAGAGACAGACCACTGACTGGAAATCCACGCACTAGCAACCGTGGCACGATATTAATGAAAATATTTAACTTTGAATCAGGAAATGGTATATATTTTACTCCTTTAAACCTCATTTTCAAATATTTCATACCGTTTGTTTTGAAAATGTTTTCTATTCCCCACCCACATGGTCTAACGTGTTGAAAAATGTTTACTTACGGTCATATAAAACAGGATGAAAATAAAACTGTAACTATTATTAAGTACCTCCATAACGCCTACTTTCTTGAACCAAATGATCCCAAATTTACAACTTTCCTGCGTTTTATTAATGAATTATAAAAATCCCAAAAATCAGTTAAAAAGCAGAAATGAGTAATTATAGCGTAAAATTTCATGCTAAAGGGAAGTTCTGTATTTAAAAAAGCGATAAATGAAACTAAAATTATCAAATTAAATGTAATTATAATTTTGTGAAATACACATTTTTTCTCTCATAAAATTATTGGGATCAAATTTGATTTAAAATTTAAATTTTTTGTTAACTTAAAAATAGGATCTAAGTACTGGAGTATATCATTTCATACAAATTACATAATATTATTCAATTAGTTATTAAATAATTGTTCTATATTTCTTGTATATAATATATTGAAAGAGAGTGTTTCAAATTTAAAAATATAAGAAATTTTTACTTAAAGATAAAGCTTAGTTATTCCTATGTATCCAAATTATATATTTTTCTGACAAAGTGCTTGTTAGATCATTTCAAATGGGAAGTACCTAGATGACCTAACTTTAGTATTTCGCGATATGTTGAGAGATAAACAGTGCATCAAGGGCAAATTTCAGTAAACATGTTTCATATAATATAAAATTAAAGCTGAGCACGAGAATTTTTAATTTATTTTGTAGCTTCGCTTGTGATGCTGGGTCGTCGGCAGATGCATAACGTTGAATCGATTCCTGAAAAAAGTTATATTGTAGTTAGTATATTTCTTTTTGGTTATCATAAAGCCTACAGATTATAAACAGTTCGAGCAAGTTTTATAGGATCGGGCCGGTTGATAGATAAGTTAATCATTAACGGATAGGAAAGCCATATTCTAGGTCCGAGAACTTAATTTTCTCAAATTCGCATGAGTAGAATGAAAAAAGGATGTACTTTAAAAGTTTATGAGTTTTCTTTAAAGTCAGTTGACTATAGTCCCCGCTCACAGACCCTCATATACGCGCAGTAATGGTATGCCAAAAATTAAATAAAGCATTTTTGGAATGAGGTTCGATACATGTACTGAAATTCAATTCAAATGGAATAAAATAAATGTAGATTACACTAGGAATAATTCCCGACTACATGCACAGCTAAAATACATATGAGCCCCTGGGAAATGCGTATCTATATCTTAAACTGGGCCTAGTGCCATGACCCAATTACGTGGTCTAATATCATGACCTCAAGTTGATTCCATGCACAAATTATTTCATTTTATCATTAAATCAAATATTTTTTAGGAGAATAACGCATTTGTTAAAAAACTTAACGTGTAAAGTTCCTGAGTCAAGAGAGTCGATTGGCATTCCAAGATTTTTCGCCATTTCTTCCTGCAAAAGAGAAAAAGACAGTTAAAAACAAAATTGTAAGGACCAATAAGAATTTCAGGTAATTATTTAAAATATTTCTTTACTACAGTTGACAATAAAATTGTATTCTAATTTTGAGAAAACTTTGTTACATAAAATGCTTTCTATTTTCTTTCTTAAAGATAGAATTTTACCATAAACGAAAAGGAGCCCTTTGTTATTGTTAAAAGCTGAAGAATTGTATAAATTAAAGTGAATACACATAATATCAAGGTCTCATAGAGGAGGTCCAACATTTTTAGCTTTGGTTTACGTCTGATGTTAGTTGGATAGTTGATTGACGGCTTAATGGTTTTTCCTTGATAAGAACGTACTTACCACAACCTGCCCTAACCTAACCCTTTCTCTCACGAGTAAAACAGATGGTGCTGTCACTCAGTTATCCAAATAACCTCAGACCGATATGATAGACCTAACTATGTGACCTTGCTAATATGCTATTTATTTATTCTTGTGAATTTGATAGATTCAAAATATTTTCAGATTCCGACGATGAATCAAGTTCATGGTTTAGCAATATACGTTTTATTAATATTCGGTAAGTCTCGAAATACAACATAATTAATGTGCATTTTACACTGTAGAAATGTCATTGTGCGGTATTTGGTTATCGCATGGTCCCGCACGCGGATGGCTAAGTAGTGCTTTCTAGACGACTGGAAAGTGTTGGCGGGTATATCTGGGGGTCATAACATTTTATCATGTTGTGTCAGATTAATTACGGGTTTTGGCTGCACGGGAAAACGTTATCACCAAATTTTCAAGGTCAAATTGACATATGGTGAAGGTCAACCAAATTTTGAAAAAGTGGTAGCAAATGACTGCCCAAGTATTGAAGTTTCTTGAAATGGGCGGAGCACCTGGTACTTTTGTAACCCATCTATGACTTTTTAGCCATGTTTTAGCCCATATGGAAACGTTATCACCATTTTTTGGGACCTAAAGATATGTATAATTGCATCTGGCCTAGTCAAGATTATTTTCAACTAGGCAATATCATATATCATAATGAAGCTCAGGACCTCAGGAACAAAAAAATTTCAGCTTGGGTTTATTTCAAGGTCACCAGAGGTCAAACTTGTTAACAGAATGTGTTTCAAAACGGTTTCAAATGGGCTAAGTATGGGCTTAAACATGGCTAAAAAGTCATAGATGGGTTACAAAAGTGCCAGGTGCTTCACCCATTTCAAGAAACTTCAATACTTGGGCAGTCATTTGGTACCACTTTTTCAAAATTTGGTTGACCTTCACCATGTCAATTCGACCTTGAAAATTTGGTGTGATAACGATTCCATATGCGGATGGTTTCTAGTAAATGAAAGTGGCCGATATTTTTAATGTCTACATGCATAGATAATAGAGCTATTTTTTCTAATGATCTACTGATAAAATAATCATTATAGGGGCCTACTCTGTGGTGCCGTGTAATCTTATCTATTTTGTGCATATCATTATCCTAACATACTAAAAAGTGCAGAAAATAATGCGAATATAAACTTTAGAAAATAACGGTTTTTGAGTTGGTTTCTCAGCATTTCATAAGCTGAGATAACAGTACGTCGTGATAGTTTAATTGCAGATAACAAAAGTAAGTTATTAAAATATCATTAGAAAATAGAATGATAGTTAATGTGTGATAGATTGGACACCTTGACTTGTCATCCGATAACTTTTTTGCACTCGATCTAATATACTCGTTTTTGAGCGTTGAACCGCGTTTTGGTCAATTCCCTTCCAGGCGCAAAAACTCGCAAAAAAGTTTGAGTCCAAAAAAATTACCGGATTCCATTTATAAGCTCTTACAATATACTATCATGTATCTTATTTACAGATGTTGTATTACCAACAACAGGATTGCCTCAGTGTCCAAATGCCTGCGAATGGAGAGGGACGAAAGCAACTTGTCGAATAGGGTTCAGTTCCTGCATTCAGACTCAGAATATATCATTAAAGACACTCTTAAAGGAATACATCAATGCTAATGTCAGCGAACTATTGATAGAATGCGGCAGTAACGATCAACATGATACTTTAGGAATAAATTTCATGTCGAATTACAAAAAACTAACAAATATGCAAATTAAAAATTGTAACTTAGTAACACTCTCAAAGGATATGTTACTTGGAGCAAGCATCCTAGATACATTTCGTTTGCTCAATGCTAGAATCAAATTATTTCAGCTGAACACGTTTGAGGATTTGTATCTCCTAAGATCTTTAGATTTATATAATGCAACTGATGTTCCTGGATTACTTGACAACATGACCATTCCTGAAAGTCTGAGATATCTCTATTTGGAAATGAATAATATCGCATGTTTTATGTGCATTCAGGTTGCCAACCGAATATCACAAAAAATCAAGAGTAACAATTTAAAAGCTGTAGCGTATCCTTGGAACAATATCAGTCATGTCGAAAATTTCATTGGCTCAGAGTGGCCAGAATTAATCTCTGTATCAATTGCTTTAAATCAAATTGAAAAATTTGGAAGTGAATTTAGTGGGGACAAACGGTACAATTATTTAAATTTACAAAACAATATTATACGAAAAATAACTATGTGGCCAAATGCCGGACAAATTTATCTTTTCAATAATAGAATAGAGTCTCTTCCAGATTTGAAGACGAATTATAGCATTGGAATAATAGATTTGAGTCGCAATATTTTAAGATCTGTATCATTTGATAATTTACCAAAAACAGTTAATTTCCTGTCTCTATATGTAAATCAGATTTCTAACATAAGCGGATTGCGAATAAGTGACTTTCCAAACATGGCAACTTTATATCTAGAAAAAAATCTAATTCAAAATTTGGATCCCAAATTTTTTCAATTAAACAAAAAACAAATCAAGGCCAGAGTAAAAGTTTATGTTAGTAACAATCCTATAGCTTGCGCGTGTGACATGGTTCAATGGATGAAACATCAAAATTATCCAACGTTTGGCTCCATAGAGCAAATCCAATGTCATCAATGCAAGTCACGAATCCCCCTGTTAAATTACAAATCCTCGCAATATTGTCAACAATATCAACAATATTGTCCAGACAACTGTGAGTGTTGTGAAGATAAAGTTTCATGTTCAAATCTAGAAACACTACCGGATACAATACCAAAAAATATTTCAAGTCTTGATTTAAGCGGAAATAACTTTCCAAAACTTCAGAGTTTTTCCTTTTTAAATAGTTCGCATCTTACAAATTTGACACTGCAAAACAATAACATTAGCGGTATTGAAGATAATGCATTTGCCGGATTGAATAACTTGGAATTCCTCGATTTGAGCAATAACGTAATAGCAGATATAGGCAATGAGACCTTTTCATGTATTAAAGCGTTAAAAGAATTAAATCTTTCATACAATAAAATCAAGACGATTAGTGATGGTGCATTTGGATTAGAAATTGATTATCTTGATCTTGACAACAATTACATACGTGTAATACCTCCTGCAAGTACATTTGCATATGTAAAAGGAATATCATTGAGACGGAATCCATTGACATGTGACTGTTACAAAGGCCTTACAAACCAAAAACGTTCGTTAGAAATCGAGGACAAAATTATAGACAAGAGCAAAACGACATGCAATGTTACCATTCCAGAGTACAAAAATAAGAATGAATCCGTATTCACTGTTGACTTTTCAAGTTGTATAAAACTCATGAAACTGGTAAAGGATAACAATTACGATCCGGTAAAGAAAAACGATTACATTTTTATAATTGTGATCTCTATTATTCCTTTATGTATAGTCCTATGCATGCTTATATTAGTCTATTTTAGATACAAAATAATGTTTTACTGGCATATAAATTATGGTTGGAAATTTCCTACTGAAAGTGACCAGGTCAAAAAGCAATTTCATGGCTTTATTTCCTACTCCAAGGACGATGAAAAACTAGTTATGCGTCAAATAGTCCGGCCCTTGGAAAGAGGCGACCATGGACCAAATGGATATAAAATGTGCCTACACCACAGGAATTTCCCTGTAGGAGGAAACATCAACAGAGCCATCATTGAAGCAATAAAGAGCAGTCACAGGACTATCCTTGTAGTGTCTGAAAGCTACGTCAAAAGCCAATGGTGCCATTATGAGTTCCAAACAGCCCTACGGCAGTGTATCAAGGAAAGAGTGAACCGCCTCATTATAATAATGATTGAAGATGTTAAAAGTGAATCGATGGATTCTCAACTTCAAGGATTAACGAAAACAAAGACATATTTAATATGGAATTCTTACTGGTTTTGGGAGAAACTTTACAGGGCATTGCCTCCGCTAGATAGCCTTATAGATGAGGATATATTTCTACTTGATATTGATACTAATTTATGAATCTATCTATACATCTATCAAATCGCAGTTTTTTTGCGTTCTCCCTTAAATATCTCCAGAAGTCAGGGGGGGTCATGGCAAAAATTTACAACACCCATCATGAAAAACTTTACAAAACGACTTTTTTTTTTGCAAAAATTAGAAAGAAAATAGATTGGGAGTTCGTGTTAATATTTTTTGTAGAAATCAAGTTTCTATTTCCAAGAATTCAAATTGCTTGAGATTTATCTTTAATTGCTGCCAAGGGTTAGGAGAGGGGTCATAACGGTATTTATCATCATAAATAGGTTGTATTGTATGTAATCAATTGATAGAAATAAAGATTTGAGTTCGGTTACAAGCGACAAGTAGCAAAAGGCAAAAATTTACAAAAATGTTTAAAATGTGGAAAATTTTTACATTTCATCAGTTTTGATGAATATTAAGAAGCTACAATCATAGTTTTGCTTTAACAGCTCGGTGGCTATACGCGCCACGAACATATTATTTTTTAGCCTATCATATACTTGTTCATGTACTTTAGAACTGTATAAACTGTATAAACTGAATAAGGAAATTGTAAATCATTTTGTAAATATTGTAATTTTGTTTCAATGTTTCTATATTTGATCTTGGTATTTGATCGTATTAGTGCTTCATATTTGCATATGGCATTTAATATTCCTTGTATTTAGCATCTTTTATAGCATTTTAAACCATTTTCAAATAAATACATATCAAATACCTCTTTAAATGGAATACATACTTATTAACATCATTAAATCTTTAATAAACAAGCATATCATCAACATCACAAATTCAAGCAAAATTATAAATATATTATATAATAATGTGCATATCTCTTTTTTGTACACTAGAGAAAAAGAGATAAACACATGCAAGTGTACATTTAAAAAAAGTGTACATAAACTGCAGATAATTTATACCGATAGGTAAAAAATCGCACCAGAATGAATAAACAATTAGCATTTTATCAATGAAAATATAAATAATAAAAATTTAACATCAATATAGAAAATTGCGACTAGTCAAAATATTTATGGACGGATTATTATTTGACATGAGATTAAAAAAGTTTAAACATGTTTAACAAGTGATGATATAATTTATATTATATTTTGCAGATTTATAGATAATATCTGGCTTAAAGAAGTGCTACCAGAATCAATAATTGAAGCAATAAGGGATGGATAACTCCTAAAATAGGCAAACGTTCAAGATACCCCTTTCTTTATATAAAAAAATCCTCTTTTTCAAAATGTGAGTGCGACTTGTTTCTTGATCTAGCAACGGATAATTAAGCAAGATAAACGTGTTTGTTTAATTGTTTATTTTTTAAAACGCAAAAATGATTTGATTGAAAATACTGAAAATAACCTTTATATTCCGATAGATAAATAAATTATAAAAATAGATATGTATTAATCTATCTATCAAAAGGTTAAATATAGGTTATTTAAGTTGATAACTTACAATTTTTTCAGTAATTTTCGTTTTTGAATTTTTAAAAGAAGAAAAAACACATTTATCTTGCCTATCATTTATGGGATCAAGCAATAAGTTATATTTTTGAAAAGTAGAGTAAATTTCATAAAAGAAAATGTAAACTTATATTGCCCTTACTAATATTTTTCGGCGATAACGGGGTATTTTAAAAGTGTGCCTATCTCAGGAAAGATACCTTAATGCCTTTCCAACAATCAACAATAATATACTTCATTAAAAAAGTAAAACTTTTAGAAAATATGGATATACAATTAATAACACATGTATTATCAAAGTAATGATATTTAAATCGGACGGATAAGTTTGGCAACACAATAATGCCCTAGCCCTAGGGCGAAACCAATGTGCTCTAAAGAGTAAACCACCCATGAAATTGAAATGGTTTACTTTTTTGTAGCACATATAGTCTATAAGTCATATACCTTTATAAAATTAAAAATATGAAATTGAATTAAACATTGTATTAATAAAAACATTCACTGCAATAGCATTCAAAATATCATATTATAAGTATCAGTAAACAATTATAATTTACAAAAATAATATAATGCATTAAATAGTTTTTTAAAGAGTTATTCCTATCTACAAGATGTACGTTACTCAAGAAGTCAACATCAACTATGACAAATAAACGTCATGTACACGTGAGTCCAAATATACTAGTAAATTCAGCTGCCCAGTTTAAACATTTTTTAACTTTTTGGTAGAGCTCTATAGAAATAAGTTCCTACATGTTATTTAAGGTGGGATCTTCAAGTGAAGTTCTTCTAATAACACGTGTAGGATCTAGTAAAAGGGTGGCGGGGGTGTTGTTCGTAAGATTAATTAGGCAGTGCGTTGTACCGGTAGTTCAATTTTCAAAATGACCCACCACTACCCAAACAATCATACGTAAAATCTTCTACCATTTACTGAACCCACAAATTTACCGAACAAATCTGGCGCGACAACCCAACATACTAACCCAACAAATCTTACGCCGGTTTCGGATACCCAAAGTATGTATGCGTAGACCAGACCACACGCTATTAACATTAACATATACCTATTCGATTTGTCGAATTATCTGACACGACATCAAAAAATATATTGATAAATTATGCCTACGTTTTAAAAGGATTTTGTTCCACAAATTTTTCTAGTTACCCACCGTTCCAACCTACTTTCCTAACGCAAGATAAATTCTCTCAGACCAGTAAAATGGCCACCCCAGAGCAATGCCGGAACTAATCTTACGAACCAACAGTAGTATATAAAAGGCTGTTTTTGCGCCACAGGCCGTTTCTGCGCCACATGCCGTTTCTGCGCCACAAGATGGCGGCGCTTTCGGTACAAGATGGCGGCGATTCAGGTCATTAACGCGACTTCTTCGATGATATTTAGGACCTTTGACCTTACATGCCTACGCCTAGGGCCTCAATTTAAGGCATTTTAGAGCACTTATAAT